>CACRXK020007109.1:3714-23562 GCA_902702795.2 Paramuricea clavata
TAATTTTACCCCCCCCCCCCCCATATGGGATAAATTTCCCGCCAAAATGACGTCAGCAGTTTTTGCGTATGTAGATGACGTTGCGTACGTACGCAGGGGAGTGACGTCATAATGGATACGCGTGCGTACGGGGAGAGTATCCCCCATCTTGCGAGATTTTCCCGCCAAATGACGTCATGGTCGTACGCGTGCGTGTGCGTGCGTACGGGGAGAGTATCCCCCCATCATCTGGCAAAATTTTCCCGCCAAAAATGACGTCATGGTCGTACGCGTGCGTACGCGTACATGCGGAGGGAGTATAAAGGAATTTTTGTGTTTGTAGAATAACATTCTATTTATTATTTGACAGGAAGAACGAGCCTATACGCATGCGCACTGTGCAAAAGAAGGATAACGCAAATGAATTTAGAGCGAAATAATGTTGCTACGATACTGTTTTGCTTGCATAAGTTAGGGGTTCCCTAAGGGTTGCAAAATCGTACTGATTTCTGGAACAAAATAATGTTGCTACACAGATATGGACACCGATTTGCTTGCATAAATTAAAACACAGATTAACGTTATAAACCATTTATTATTATTAAACAATTTTACATAATTAAACATGCTGTCCGGCTTCTACACTGTCCACGCATGTGCTCATTTTGTGCGATGAGCATATGAGCACATGCTCATAACTGCTCATGAGAACATGCTCATATGCTCATCCTGCATGAGCGTATGAGCACATGCTCATAACTGCTCATGAGCACATGCTTATCTGCTCATAAGGCCCGATGGCCCGAAGACAGGGTATATAATACCCCCGTATAGCGGCGGAAGTAATTAGTATGCTGGAGCGGATGGAGCGCCGGAAGTAATGAGTATGCAGGAGCGAATAGAGCGGCGGAAGTAATTAGTATGCAATACCGGAATCCGTATAACAACGGAAGTAATGAGTATGCAATACCGAATAGAGCGGCGGAAGTAATGAGTATGCAGGAGAGCGGCGGAAGTAATTAGTATGCGGAAAGCGCCGGAAGTAATGAGTATGCAGGAATGCAGAAATGACGTTGTGTTTTTAATTTTCAAAGTTTTTATTTTTTTTTGTTGGCTTTCAATTTCATCAAATAGGTGTGTTAGGGGGAGGTTAATTTAGAACAGGTTCCATGTTGGAATGCAGGCTGTATTTTTTTATTAGTGTATTTATAGCTTTTTTGGTACGTACCCGAGGTACGTATCTCTGACACGTACCTAGGATATGTATCTAAACTATGTACGATAATATTTTTTAAATAATAATTTGAAAAAACTATAAATATAGGGTTTATGAATATATTAAATGAAATGAACTATTGCTCATTTGCTCATGAGTTGCTCATTTGCTCATGAGCACATGCTCAACTGCTCATACGTTCAAAAGGGTACGATGGAAAGTATGGCTTAATTCTACCACAAGTATTGTTAGATTTCCAGTGCAATTGATGCGATGAGTAGATGAGTATGTGCTCATGAGCAGTTATGAGCAGATGAGCATGGACTTATGAGCAAATGAGCAGTTATGGGCGGGTTATGAGCATAGTTGCTCATTGGCTCATGAGCACATGTTCATCTGCTCATATAAAAGTACAGTGGTGCTGAATAACAAGGCATTTTTACACAGACCTTGCTAGCGAAATGATCTGCAAATTCTGCGGAAAAACATTTAATCGAAGTTTCAATCTACGTCGACACGAAAATAAGTACTGTCCATATTGAAGGATAGAGAAATGTCAGAAACAGAAAGTCAGACAATGGACTCTGAAGGCGATTCTTCGACCGCTTCAACTCATGGTTCTGAAAGTCCGGTGACAACAGACAAGGAGACGATAAACTAAACGAGAGATAAACTGTTTGTAAATAAAAAGAGGGCTCCTTTGTGCACATGCGCAGATCGGACTGTACCGCATCTTTCAATCGGAGATTTCGCTTTTAAGCCTTAAAAAACCATGAGATTGTATCAAAAACTGCGAGAGCAAAATTAAAGTCATATGCAGTGTTCATTTTCCCTTTATAATTTCGTCATATGTAATGTTCATTCTCTTCGATAGCTTGTTTAACCCACTGAGTCACATTGCATGCTGATGCATCCTACTTTATTATTTTATTCTGTCTAATGCCAGACAGGCATAGGTTATTACTAACATGGCGGGAATGCAACTATATGTTATATCCTCATGACAATCTACTTATCATTTAAAGTGCAAAAGTGGATAAGAAAGCCAAACACTTGTAGGACTTGTAGTTCATGGAGTAAGCAATGAGTGATTTTCATGCAATTACGGTTTCTTGCCAGATATTTGAATCTGGAAAATATTCCACTATTTCCAACAATTATAAAAACAAGAAACCCGCAGGAAAATACCTTGATACTGTGAGAAAAAAGTCAAAGGCATCTCTCAACAGCAATGGGAAAATTGACAGGTCTGAATTATGCTATTTTTTACTAAAATTTCCATCAATTACCTGAGCTTTCTAAAGATTTAAGAGGCAGTCCGTGTAAAAACCGACCACTCGAATTTCTTAAGATTACAGATTTCCTTCAAACTTTCTGTGTGGAAGAAGTCATTCATAAAATGAACAAAAAACGTTGACTTTGAAATTGTAGTCAGTTTTAAAAATTTTTTCGCAATTATTTTCGGACGCGTTCGAAAACAAGTTAAAACGTTAATTACGCAAGTAATATTTGAGCTTTTTTATATCTCACAGTTCATCTCGCGCTTTTATTCTAACTTCTTGAAACTTACATATTTTATTATTTCCTGCCTAGGCATAAACCTAAACTAAAAATTATCCTGATCACTTGAAGCAAACAAAATATTGTGTATTTTTAAAAACGTCTTTCAGACAGCTGATTAAATATTCGTGTTAGTATGCTGGCGGTAAATTATTTTTTCTCAAAAGTGCAACGGTATCAGGTATCCAATCTATTGCAGCTACTGAGTATTATGACACATCTACTAGAATAAATAATAAAATCTTTGGGCAGTGTGTTTTTCGCCTGACAAGCGCGTCATGAATATAGTCAATTTTCGCTAATTCCTCTAATTATATGCTATAATTTCATTTTGTATTTATACTTAAATTTTTCGCGTTAAAAACATACAAAACTGTTTACTGTTTCAAATATGGCTGTTTTTTGGACAGAGAGTAAGTTATAGATATGCCAGCAATTATATATGCTTGAAATTTTACGTTTATGGGTACCATTAAATACTACATATATATAAACAAAAATGTATAAGAAAAGTGCGGGAAAGGATATATGTGTGCCAATTTTTAATATACGAATGCCTTGAAGGAGCACTTTTTTCTCATCATAGACATAGTGCAGATTTATTTTGCCACTATAAAATGAAACAAATCATTTTATACATGTTTAATATTTTCATGTTTTTTAAGAACTGCAATTAATAGATTCCTGTTTCAGAAAAATTGTCACTGCGTGCTCAATTTTTTAGGTACGTTTCTCAAATTTGGTACATGCAATGATAACTAACTGTAGAAGCTACTGTTTTTACCAAAATTCACCACGTTTTAACCTGTAGTCGCAATGAGACATCTTTTGAAAAATAGCACCTCCTGCGCCATGAGATTTAACGACAGACCGTTTAACTCAGGAGCTCCCAAAATATCATATTTCTCATCTCAGATGTCCAAAGAAGAAAAGTGTGTTCGCATTTTTTGACAGCTATTGTATTTGCTTTGATATAAAGCAGACAACTTGACTTATCTTGCGCGGGTATAAGCGGTTGAAGAGATGCTTCTAAATTGAAAAATAAGGCACTAAATCGAAAACGCGAACAATTATTGATTAACATTGTGGGCAAGTTTGGGACGAATCGGATAAAACGTTCTGTCGTTAAACTCTTTTTTGTGGAGGAGATTGGGTAATTTTGCTTTCTCTTCAAATGACCATATAAGATTTGGCGAGGTTTCCACTCTTTCTGTCATTTCTCCGCCCCCAATGTTAATCCACTCGTGGCCAAACCACAAAGTGTGAACTTTGCTGGCGTCAAATATCAAGGTGTGAAATTCACTAAAGTATAAGTTATTGTTCGGAGGCATATATCACTGCTACAACATTAGAAAGCTTATAATATAGTATTTACAGAGTCTCTCGAAGTTCAAGCTATGCGCGATGTTGGCTTCGGTGACTTTTCTACTGCGTTTGCGTTTTGGCTTAGACCGGTTCCTTACTAATTGTATTTAACCGCAAGAGGTCAGACTGACAATTCGAGTCAATCATAATTACAAGTTTCGCGCGAAGCTATTCAGTGGTCATAGCATGTTCCCCTATATCTCGGTCGCTTTTTAACATTTTCTTAGGGCCTGTTCATATGATCCCGCTTACCGGGACGTCTCGCTTACCGATGATCTCGCCGCCTATCTATTTTCCTATAAAATTTTGCATTGTGTTCATATGGGAAAGCGAGCTGGTCCGCTTGCCGAGATCTCGTTTGAATTTGCCGAGATCATAGGTAGGCGGGATGAAAATTTTTCCATATGAACACGCCAGCCCGCTTACCGGGATGAAGTGAAACAAGTCTTGCCGGTTTAATTTAACACTTTTTACTTGGTTTTATGTTTGTTTTGTAAACAAGTATTAAATAACCACCTGAAGCAATACTTTTTCTTGTAAATAAACGAAGAAAAACACTAAAATCGCCAAGTATTTGTGTTGCTTGACTGAAATGTAGAAGTTTTGCATACGCTAATTATAGAACTACATTGTAATTTCATCTCGGCAAGCGGGACGAAATACTCCATATGAACGCACGGAAATATTCATCTCGGTAAGCGAGACGTCCCGGTAAGCGGGATCATATGAACAGGCCCTTAAAAAAGTTGCTGGAATTGATAGATATATCATTACTTAATATAACTATATAAAAAAAAATTTTGGACAAAATCAGAGTCTCATCATATATTGTAACCTTAAATTCATACGATTGTATTAAATTCATACGATTGCTAATATACTACGAATTGTCTTTAGGCCACTATTTGCTGGATATTAGTTTCTCATCCCCGCCCGCATGCTTTTTTAAGAAAATGGCCTTGTTCACCATTATTATTGCCATTTTTGACCATTATTATAAATTTTGTGATGTCTTCAAAGTGAAATTTGAAAGAAAGACAATTAGAAACGTTCCCAAACCAAATGTTAGTTAAAATACAAAATTTCATAACCAAACTGCAAGTTTTTCCCGCATTACGTACACACTTATTAAATATCCAAACTCAGCTATAAAAGTTCTACCGGAAGCCAGGGGTATAGGGGAGAAAAACGCCAGACGTTCTGGGTACAAAATTATGAAAACATGCTTTCAGTCGCACTTACTGATTTTGTGCTGTTTTTCAGAAAGTTGCTATATAAATGCTTAATGCGCACTTTTCCAAAATAAATTTTAGGGAGCGGTCATAAAGTAAGTGCTACCCCGGGGCGAAGGATATTGGGATGGGGTATGAAATTTTTTTCAGGGATTTGGATGGGGTATGAAATAAATTTATCACTTTAAAGAGGGGGTATGAAACAAAATTTGTTTTTTCAATACAAAATTTGTGTTAATACAGTTTAATATTATGGCTCCGTTCATGGTCCAAATAATTTTTCATACATCACTGCCATCATTGTCTCATAAAAGATTTGACCGTTGCTCATGTAGTCTCCCTTGCAGTTGCTCTTTGTGTTGTGATTTTATTCCTTTTCATGAGCTTGTGTGGAGCGCGATTACATGATGACACAAATATTATTCCAAGAATGGCTGTAAGAGAGATTATTGTACCGTATATTTAATACACAGTGTAATCATTTTTAACCCTATTTGAACCGGGGGTGCGCACAATGAGCGCACCCAAATAAATATTTAGCCGTCATTCCTGAACAAATGAATCCATTTGATTTTCTGAAAATTCAACGTTATCTGGACGTTTGACAACATTTGTCAAACAAGGTGTCTGGGCCAAAAATGGGAAAATGTGGATTGGACAGTATTTTTTGGTATATTAGTACAGTATATTAATTAGAGAACATATAAAGATGGATTATTACACATGATTTGCAAAGTAAAATATCCATAATATATTATATAAAATAGTAAAATATAGTATATTAAATATGACTATCAGAGATTAAATATATAAATATATAGTATATTATAAAATACTTATATAATATAAAATACTTATTTATAATATTTTTATATATACAAATACACATATTTCTTTGTACCTTCAAGGTTGAGCAAACACCAAAGATTTAGGAACCATAATAGACCTTATTCATAAATCGTGATCGAGGCCTCGTATCCTAGGAAACGGGGAAAAACGCGGGAAAATTGACAAAATGTTTTTTTTGCTGTCGGCTATGGCAGCTTTTTTTCATCAATATTACGGCTTTTTTCGAAAATAATATCTATAAAACTGAGTTTGAAAGTTGAAAAAAATACTTCTGAGAAAATATAACATGATATTTAAAGCAAAAAATGCTGGAGTCAATCGAAAAAGAAAACCTTTGACTTTGTATTATTGTCGTTGTTTGTATGGCCAAAACAAACAACCAACAAGGCTACAAAACGTCTATACAACACCAAAAGCGTAAGAAATATGAAACTATTGTTGAAGAAATAAGATTACAACTCACTCAGGTAATGTAGCCTTCATTTTTTAAACTTGTAAGCTGCTTGCAGAATGTTATCGAGCCACAGCCATAGTTCATATTTTCCCGTACAAATCAATGACATTTGACGTTCTCTTGTGATTTTGGACCTCTTGTTTTCTTTCATATTAATGTCAAATTCGAAAAATTATACTTCCATTCCATAGTTGTCTTGATTCTTCACGGAATAACCTTTATATTGATGTTAATATCTCAGTAAAATACTGTTTTTCGCTTCTGGATAAACACTGTCGCTATGTTATCATTTTTCCCACACAAAAACGGGAGAAAAACCGGTCGCTTTTATAATATACTCGTTTACCGCTTTCGTTGTGGGCACAAAGTCTTAAAATACACACAAAATCGTTATAAATCGCAAAAAGCAACAAGAAACAAGCCGTTGAAGTCGATATATAGCATCTGAATTTGGCTTGTCAAGCAGTTTTCGCTTGTTTTCCCGCGTTTTTTTCCCGTATCCTAGAATACGAGGCCTCGTCACGATTTATGAATAAGGTCTATATATTGCAGAATATGAAACCAATTCACAGGGGGTCCAACTAAGAGCTGTGTTATGAATATGAATAAAACATTAATTAAGTAATATGAATAAAACATCATAACGTAATATATTTAAATTATTGCACTTACTTGTATAAATCATAAGAGCTTGTATTTGCAGTGAATAGCTTTTAACAGGGCGCTTATACACGCTCAGAAAATCGCTCAGAAACACTTGATTCGAACGATTGTCCAAATATGGCGAATAAATTGACAAAACGAAAATATTACATGACGTTCCAACGAAAATAACAGCAAGGATTGCGGGCGTGAGCGGAAGGCGAGGGTAATAGATATTAATAGAAGGGATGAAACACCGGTAATGCGATCGTGTGATGTGTTCCATAAGTAGCCTGTTCTCTCGGAAAATTCCAAAACGCCTCCTGCCAACTCCAACAACGCCTAAGCGCTTAATTAATGAAAATAAACAATGTTTAGCTATACCGGCTAATATGAAATGTTTAAATGTAGCGACCAACGGTTTTTTTTACATTATTTAGTTTTATTATTATTTCGTCATACGTCACGAGAACAGGCTACTTATGGAACACATCTCGCGATAATGGCCAAGAATGCTCGCTGTTATAAATCACATAAATTAGATTGATCAGTGCTTTTTTGGTAATGACTAGGCTTGTTCATGTAAGAGAACATCGACTGAGCCTTAAAAACCCCACAAAAAGCTTAAACGGGTAGTCTAGAAGCATTTTAAAAAGTCACGTGATATTTGTTTCATCCCTTCTATTTATTTCTTCCCTCGCCTTTTCGCTTGCTCGCGCGCCCGCAATCCTTGCTGTTACTTTCGTTGGAACGTCATGTAATATTTTCGTTTTGTCAATTTATTCGCCATATTTGAACAATCGTTCGAATCAAAATGTTTCTGAGCGATTTTCTGAGCGTGTATAAGCGCCCTGTTAAAAGCTATTCACTGCAAATACAAGCTCTTATGATTTATACAAGTAAGTGCAATAATTTAAATATATTACGTTATGATGTTTTATTCATATTACGTTTAATTAATGTTTTATTCATATTCATAACACAGCTCTTAGTTGGACCCCCTGTGACCAATTTAGTATAAATATTTATAAATATTGTGTTTTCAAAACTATACTGCAGGCTCGTAGCCCACCTGTGTTACACTTCATGTAACACATAGTATATTGCCAATATTGGCCTGGTTATAAACATGGTCGCCATTTCATATTTTTCTACAAACTTTTCTTGATCGACTTCATTCAGTTCATTGTTTCTTCGGTTTACACTGAAGAAGTTATGCCACCAAAAAGAGCTAGAGTTTCAGCAGAATGCGAAATTGCAAATATTATGCGATTTATGGAATATAAATATGACAACAATGACAGTGTCACAGTGATGATGGTGAAATCACTCAATCAGTGATGTTGAAAATGATTTGGATTGTTTATATGGAGAGACAGGTCAGTTTCAGTTGTATGTCTTTTCATATGGTACAGAAATGCCAGCTTGTAAAGAAAAATGGTGGTGTTGATGGACATCTGAGGTATGCCATAACATAAAAGTATGTCTTTTGAATGTAAAAGAACTAAAAAATTATCACATGCCAAAATGTTTTTTTTATCTCTTTACATAAAATAACCAAAATGGGTAAAATATTGGTAATATTCGCCATTTTTTGACAGGCGGCCGTATTCAATGGGGCCAAAAAACAGCATTTTGGATTTGAATTTTACTTTTTTGTTATTTTTAAGTTAAAGAAAGATAAAACTTAGTAAAAATCAAACTTATAGGATAATGGCAATTACTCAACAGAATTTTTTAGCCCAATCAGCACACCCCAGGTCATATCAACATGAATAAACTCCGGTAAGCTTATCGTTTTATGATGGGGTATGAAACATTGAGACCGTTATCTTGATGGGGTACCAAATATTATCCGACAAGTTTGTGGAGGTATGAAATTTTTTTCACAAAATTAAAAATATCCTCCGCCCCGGGGTAGCACTTACTTTATGACCGCTCCCTAATATGAGTAATTCGAACCGAACTCGAAAAGATTATAAACACGTTCGATTCTGACGAACAGACTAACGAATATTTAAAGGGTTTAATTGATTTTCTCGACCAAAATGCTCAGCCTAAGCCGTCAGATGAGGAAGGTAACACGTTAAAGCCTTCTTCTGAGCTCGAAAAGCTCGAAATAGAGCTAAAAGCAATTGAGTCGCAACAAAAAGCTATTCAAGAAAAGCTTTTACAAGCAAAACAGTCGGAAAATATTCCCAAGTCAAGTGGAAGCAGCCCTACTGTTGCTGACTCAACAAAAATGCCTTTGTTGGGGTTAAACTCGGGCTTGCAGGCAACAATTTTGCATAGAGATTTCAAGATTCAAGGAACAATAGGCGAAGTTGGGCAAAGGGACAAATTAGGCTACCAATCATTAATGTTGCAAGTGGAAATTGGGTTAGGGAAAGGTTATACAAATAAAGAAATAGTTACTGCAGTAATTAGAGCTGTTCAACCTGGTTTACAGCTTCGAAGCTACTTAGAAAGTGTAGGTGACCTAACCCTAGCTAGACTGTGAAAGATTCTTCGCTTTCATTTTCACGAGAAAAATGCAACCGAATTGTATCAGGCATTGACTAATATAGCTCAACAGCCGAATGAAGATTCCGAAGCATTTCTGATGAGAGCACTAACCATCAGACAGAAGATTTTATTTGCTTCGAAGGAATCAGGTATTGAGATTACGTATGACAGTTTTTCGGTACAAAGTTTATTTCTACCGGGTGTCCCCAAAAAAGTACTCCTGCATGTTTGATTCGTAATAACTTCTAAACAAGTAAAGCTTTTAAAGAGAAATAACTTGCATCAAATAGAGGAAGGATTAACTTAGATTTTGATATATTACAGTTGTATTTCACTTAAAATTCACGGAGATATTAATGTTTAAAATCGGGAGCATATTTCTCGATGTGTCTGAAACATGCAAAAAACGGCGTATCAAATATTAATCAAGATTTGCCCGACTGAAACATGCACTATTACCAGTAAGTGTTCCTAGCACGAATACGTTTCCTTATTTCATGAGACCACTGCATCGCGAAGGATCGTCATCGATCGTTCGTAGTTCTGAATTAGGGCATGCTGTCACAATGGAATTGTGAAGCTCTTCTAACTTCTGCAACGTTCTGAAATCTTGTTAGGAACACCCAAACTCTTTTGCCTTTTCTTAATCTTGGCAAGTTCAGAGTAAACTGAGAATTATATGAAACACAATCAAACCATACAACTTCATAAGACATAACTTATCATAACAATTAAGCAACTCCCCAGAGACATGCAATATTTTTGGAATAAAACGTAACAAAATAGTAGCATTGATACGCGGTGATGCGTATTTGCAAAAAGCAATATTACTTCTTTCAATAAAGAATATTATTATACGGCAAGCATTTGTTTTGATGAATCGCGCAATTTGATTGGCTGCTGACGAGGCAGGATTTTCCCGTATTGCCCACGGGCAATACGCAATTTTTTTGCCCCGCGACAAGAGCCGAGTTTCAAACGGCAAAAAGTGTCTAAAAGTCTTTCAAAACGAAGAAAAATAAACCTAAACTAAAGAAAAGGAGCACCTTCTTTGGATAAAGAACTTTCTCAATATGTTTTTGTTAGCGAAAGTCGAAATTACAAGGTAAATTTTACAATGTTTATAACTATTAAAGAAGTCAGGAATAGCTGTGTTTTGACTTTGTGAAGAGCTGCAAATCTTATTTGCAGATAGCCGAGGAATTTGACACCATCCTAAATAAAAAATACAACTAAAGCAGCCACAGATTTATATTTTTTCCCTGAAAATTTCTGGGGTTTTTCGATAAAAAGAGACTATTTATGAGATGAAGCGAACTAAAAACGTACTTGTCCATACTGTTTATTAATTTTATTGTTTTCATATTTGTTGTCTTTGTCTTTGATTAAATGACGAAATACCTCGTATTTTTCTTGAAATACTATCCAACTGTGTTAGTATTCTATATAAAAATTGCTGTAGAGTAGTTTTACTAACCAAGCTTGAGAACATTTTTTACAAATGTTTCGTACTTTGCCCTCGCGTGACCTTTTTTACCCATTTTTTACAAACGTACAATGCCATATAATATAAAACTTACCGACCTCAACCGTTCGGGCAGTACGGGAAAATATCCAACCTCGGTCTTGCTGTATTGACCTCGCTATCGCTCGGTCAATACAGCAAGACCTCGGTTGGATATTTTCCCGTACTGCCCTCACTCTCGGTCAGTAAGTTATTAATATTCATCCTGCTCTAACCGAGAAATAATCAACTCAGTCTGTTTGAACCCATTAATTAAAAACATAAAAAAATTATGCTATTTAAGAAAAATTTAAGCGCCTGCCTTCCATCGTCTTTCATGTACCTTTAAGTTTGTAAAGACCTATTAAATACTTGCATAATTTCGAAGTTCATATTTCAGGAAACAATGAGCTAAGACTTACATGTAAGATGTCTAAATCTACGCCATATCCCTTACAAACCCTAACGACAATTCGCTGAAATACAAGTTAGCCGGATATGTCATTAAGCAAACAAACGCTGGAATTAATATTTGATATGCCGATTTTCGCTAATTTTAGACATCCCAAAATATGCTCCCGATTTTGAACATTGATATCTCCGTGACTTTTTAAGTAAAGTACAACTGTAATATATCAAAATCTAAGTTAGTCCTTCCTCTATTTAATGCAAGTTATTTCTCTTTAAAAGCTCTACTTGTTTAGAAGTTATTACGAATCAAACAGGAGTACTTTTTTGGGGGACACCCGGTACATGCACTCGAAACCGGCCTTAAAGATGAGACAATCCGGGCCAAACTTCGCCCTTTAGTATCAAAAACTGATGTGTCCGATGAAGAACTAATTGAAGCAATGTTTTTAGCGGTGTCGGCAGAAACGGAACGTATAGTAAGAAGTTTAATGTAGCAAGTCCAGGAAAAAGCATGAAAGCACGCGTTTCGGCAGTTCAAAAAGAGGATGACACGGAGAAGAAAGAGATTTTGGCAGCTATTAAACAAGTCAAGACTGACCTATCTGCCATGCAGAATGAGATGAAAACACTTCGTGAGACTGTGCATAATCAGAATCAAAACCCGAGCACAGCAAAACCGTCTCGCAAATGTGAAAATTGTAAACCTACTGACGAGTGTAGGCATTGCTTTCATTGTGGGGAATTAAATCACATTGCTCGGTATTGTAGAAAGGGGAAGCAATATGGGTCGGGAAACGGACAGAGGCTACCCCCACGGGACAGGGTGTAGCTGATGACAATACAAATAGGTCCCAATGCAGTAATTGCGCTAGATCGGACACGGTATTAACAAGTAAAATGTTGCAGTGTTCACGGTGTAAATCTATACTATATTGTTCGGAAAACTGTCAGCGACAACACTGGCCAAAGCATAGGAACTTATGCAAGACCATTGAGATGCTGAAAAAGCTTGAGCAAGAAGCTAACTATGTTGCCCCGGGAGATAATCAGGTTTATCCGAGTCACCTGTCACCTAAACAACATACTCGTGGTGCACAGCTAGTAGGGAATAAGTGTTCCGTAAACTGTCATTTAGATGGGAAAGCTGTGACTGCATTGTGGGACACCGGTGCCCAGGTCTCGATTGTTTCAGAAACTTTCATGCATAAACAGTCATTGACAAGTAAACTCAGAAATGTGGAAGAACTCTTAGGAGTACAAGGAAAAATTGAATTGAAAGCTGCAAATGGCACGCCAATTCCATATTGTGGTTGGATTGAACTTAGCGTGAGGTTAAATGAAACCCAACCTGACATTTTAGTACCGTTTTTGGTAACCAAAGAGAATATTGGACCTCCAATAATCGGATTCAATGTCATAGAACTAATTGTTAAGGAAGCTAATAGTATAAGTGATGATACAGAGACATTTGTGAATGCAATGAAAAAAGTTTTGGTAGTTGTAAGGGAGAGAAAGTACAAGCGTTGATAGATCTCATTTCAGCAAATGAGCCTGATGACCTTTATCAAGTAAAATGTCGCAAAACAGATATTTTGATTCCGAAAAATCAAAGTATTGATGTACCTTGTCGTGCGAACACTGGTCCAATAAACCGCACTGTTCCAGTTCTTTTCGAACCTATTGACAATACTGAATTACCATCAGGGTTATTATTACAAGAGGAACTTAAATCAATAAAACAAGGGAACTGTTCACTCATGAACGTTAAGATTACAAATCAAACAAATCACGACATTATTCTTCCCGGTAGAACAGTGGTAGGGCATTTGCAACTGGTTCCCTCAGTAACTCCAATAGAAGTGAAGCTTAAGGAACCTAAAGCAACTACTAATCAGCACTTTGATCAAACTGAAAGTAAGGAATGCGACAACGTGAGTGCTGAAAACTTGCCTCCTGTAGACCTGACTGGGTTAAATGGTGAATAGTTAAAACAAGTTAATTTTTAAGCAATTACTATACGATGAGCGTGAATCATTTGCAAAAGATGATGATGTGGGATGCATTCCAGAGTTGACAATGGATTTAACTATGACGAGTGAGAAACCTGTCCAGAAAAATTATGCGTCAATACCGCGACCCTTCTACCCCGAAGTCAAAGGGTTCATAGAGGATCTCTTAAATCGTGGATTTATTAAAAGGTCGAAATCACCATATTCAAGTAGTGTCGTTTGTGTCCGAAAGAAGGACGGAGGAATGCGGTTGTGTGTAGATTATAGGGAACTAAATCGAAATACTGTGCCTGACCGACATCCAATACCTTGAATACAAGATTCACTTGACAGTTTGGGCGACAAATCGTGGTTCAGTGTCCTTGACCAGGGCAAGGCCTATCAGGGATTTATGGGAACAAAAAGTCAACACCTCACAGCTTTCATAACTCCTTGGGGTTTGTATGAATGGGTGAGAATCCCTTTTGGCTTAATGAATGCCCCTGCCAATTTTCAAAGTTTCATGGAACACTGCCTCGACCAGTTAAGAGATGAGATCTGTATTCCTTACCTAGACGATGTGATCGTGTTTTCCAGCTCTTTCACTGAACACATCGAACACTTACGTAAAGTGCTCAGACGGTTGCGAGAGTGGCGAGTCAAGCTTAGACCAATGAAATGTAACTTATTTAAACAATAAGTCTCATTCTTTGGTAGATTAGTATCGCAGCACGGGTATTGCATGGACCCTAAGGCAACAAGCGCGGTTCAGATGTGGAAACATACAACACCGTCTACTATTGGTGATGTTCGAAAGCTGGTGGGTTTGCTAGGTGTTTACCGTAGGCATATTAAGAACTTCTCACAGCAAGCAAAACCAATCTACGATCTGTTGAAGGAAGAAAACGGTAAAGTTGGAGAGACAAAGAACGTACGATCTTCTCGTAATCTAGTGCAGTGGACCTCAGAACATCAGAAAGTCTAATAGACCAAATAACATCCCCTCCAATCCTTGCATACCCGGAGTACGATGCGCCTTTCATAGTTCACACAGATGCCTCCCAGGAAGGCCTTGCGGCGGTACTTTACCAGGAACAGCAAGGAACAATACGTGTAATTGCTTATGCGTCTAGAACATTAACTCCAGCGGAGAAAAATTAATTATCATTTGCACAGTGGCAAGTTGGAGTTTCTAGCCTTAAAGTGGGCAGTAACTGAACACTTTAGAGATTATTTGTACTACGCCTCGAAGTTCGTGGTGTATACGGACAACAACCCTTTGACATATGTGCTTTCATCTGCGAAGCTAAATGCGACTGGACTTCGATGGGTCGGAGTTTACTTTCGAAATTAAATATCGTCCCGGTAGAGTTAACGTCGTTGCTGACTGTTTATCAAGACCACCGCCAGATATACAAAAGTATATGGAAAGTTGCAGTGTCAAGATTTCGCCTGACGTTATTCAAGCTACTATCTCGGCGGTTAAAGCACAAGAAACAGGTGACGTACGGATAACAGCCGTAACCGCTGATGAGAAAGAACTACTGCCTGATAAAAACTATGAGGCAATGCCTGCTGGCGCAAGTAAACTAAAGGTCGCGGACATAGTCAAAGCACAAGACGAGGACGCTACAATAGCTCGCGTTTTACAACTCTTAAAAACCAGTCATAAACCTTCTGTAACAGAATTACGACGAGAAACACCACAAGTTCGAAAGTACTTCTGTAAATGGCACGTCAGCGATTCTTCTGGCCAAACATGCGAAAGGACATCGAACATTTTATCCATCACGTCTGCCGATGTCTGAAGCAAAAACAATCCAATCGACATACAGTTGCACCGCTACAACTAATTGTCACAACTGCACCGTTCCAATTAATCTCGATTGACTTTGTACATCTCGAGCAGAGTTCCGGTGGTTACCAGTATATCTTAGTAGTTGTCGATCATTTTACTAAGTATTCTCAAGCCTACCCTACGAAAAATAAGAGCGGTGTGACGGCGGTGGATAGAATTTTTAATGATTTTATACAACGGTTTGGCGTCCCGAAAAAAATCCATCACGACATGGGCGGGGAGTTTGAGAACAATTTTTTCAAGCGATTAGAACAATTAACCGGCGTAATGCGCTCTCGGACTACACCGTACCATCCTCAAGGCAACGGCATAGTTGAGCGGATGAATCGTACTTTGTTAGGCATGCTGCGAACATTACTAGAGTCGTATAAGTCTAGATGGAAAGATCACCTTAATAAACTCATTCATGCGTACAATTGCACTGTACACGAGTTCACGAAGTATTCACCATTCTATCTACTGTTCGGTAGAAGTCCCAGACTACCTATTGACTTAATGTTTGACCTGCCAGACAAAGCGGAAAGTAATTCGCGATCAGATTATGTGTCGAAGTGGAAAACTGCAATGACCGAGGCTTACCGAATTGCTCACGAAGCTACTACGAAAAGTGCCGAAGGAAAGAAGAACTATGATCGTCGTATACGCTATACGGACTTACAACCAGGAGATCGTGTTCTTGTTCGAAACCTTTCACCGAGGGGAGGACCGGGGAAACTTCGAGCATTTTGGGAAGTACACGTAGTCGTTTCACGATAGGGACCCGAGAGTCCAGTCTACGAGTTAAGACCCGAAACAGGACGGGGACGTAATCGCGTGCTACATAGAAATCTTCTCCTTCCATGCGAACATCTGCCATTAGAAAACTGGCACGAATTAACTCGAAAGACAACGGAAACACACCGAGCTAGAAAACGCGTACCTCACAATGAGAGTGAAGACGAAAGATCGAACAGTGATAGTGATACCGAGGATGAATTTCGAGTTACCGTTCACCAACCTGAGCGAATGGAAGTTAACCCAGATACTCCTAATCCAGTTTAGCTAGAAATTGACCCTGCAAATGAGATTGGTTATAATTGCGGAAGATATCCTGCAAGATACAGTACAAGAGAACCCAGAAGTGATTGATGAAGTTCAGGATCACATAAATGACACTCAAGCAAATGTCTCTGAAGAGAATATGCATGGCGATAGGAATCCTGAGAACATAATACCTGACCCAGAAGTGGAAACTGATGGTAATCGTGTGGTGTGAAGAAGACAACCCCCTCAAAGATTCACATATTATGGTCCTGGAAATTCAGCGTATATCAGTCCGGTTAATGGGGGAAAAGTCGAGCAGTATCTATCAATCCACAACGATTACACAAATCAACCTTTCCATCTACCTCACCCTCCACCTTTTGTATTTCATTGGAACCCTCCAATCCCTCCACCAAACGGAATACCACCAGCAATACCCCAATTTTGGACCCCATCCTATGCACCTGGAACATTTCCCCCAATAATCCCTCAACATCAATTTTGGAACCCATACCCAACCCTTCCTACCGTACCATTGTGGTAGACAAACATTTTATAGAACAAATTATCTATATGGTTTAATTAATATAGTAGAAAGGAAACGTTTTAGTGTAACTAAAAAAAAAGCAAGTATGGACAGATTAGTATGTATGGACAGATTAGTAACGATGGGCCTGATCAACCTATTCCAGAGGAAGTTAATTAAGATAATTAATTTTAAAAGAAACGTTACTTAGTCGAAGAAGAAGAAACAGTTCCGCGTATTCACAAGTCGAAGACGACTCTTTTCGTTAGAGGGGGAGTGTGTACCCCACGGAATTTAACATTACGTAATTAGTAATAGACCAGAAGTACGTCACATGACGTGACAGAGCATGCGGTATTGAGATTAGGAGAATTGTATTGTGTAGAAAAGACAGAGATTAATAGTTGTAAGATTCGAAGTTTATACCGTTAAAATGTGAGTTTTAAATAATAATAAAGTTACACACTAAAGTATAAAGAGTGAAGGTAACACCTCAACGGCCGGGCTCTACCACAATGTGTAGTCGAATGTTATTTTGTGCCTCGATTGACTCTACCACAATGGGTAGTTCAATGTTATTTTGTGCCTCGATTGGCTCTACCCCAATGGGTATAGTTCAATGTTATTTTGTGCCTTAATGGGCTCTACCACAATGGGTAGTCGAATGTTATTTTGTGCCTTAATGGGCCCTACCACAATTGGCAGATCAATGTTATTTTATGCCTCAGTTGGCTCTACCACAATGGGTAGTCGAATAATATTTTGGGCCTCCATGGCCTCCACCACAATGGATAGACACAATGGTACAATGTCTGTACCACCATGGGTACACTGGCACTGTTTTGTCCTACCACCATGGGTATTATGTGTTATATTGTGCATCAAAGGGATCCACACTCCACAGGTGTTGTAGTTGTTTTCGCATGCACTACAGCTGGCACATTCGTAATAAGAAAACATGTTCGTACAACTTGAAACACTGACAACTTTAGGTAAAGTTATCTAGATAAGAATTCGACACCAGGTTCTACTACAACAAAGCCATAAATTATCCAGAGCTTGAAAGTACATTTCGTCTCCTTGTATTTAATAATAAGACATTATTCAATGTTGTTTTTGACCAATCGATCAGTGCCATATTTTGGGCAGTTAAAACTGCCGATATTAACTCATAGAAGCACATTGTTTGCCTCTAGATTGGACGCTAAACAGGTCATCGCTTTGATGTATTTTAGAAGAAAGAAATAGATCCATACTTACCTGAATCTCATGCATCCGTATTTAAAAGCTTGAAAAATCTTGAGCACAATGCCACATTGCCACATGGAGATGCGTGCGTAATACAAAATCTTGTTTTGACCGCTCCTCTCATTTATAAACGTTCTTGAAAGCTTAATTATTCCCCCCGGATTACGACATCTTTACAGACGGACACAAGATCGAGATCTCGGCAATACAGAGATCGCGCGAAAGACTGGGTCGAGTGGACTCTGGAGAAAAGTGTCAAGAATAGTGTGCTAGAATAGTGTCAAGAATAGTGTGCAAGAATAGTGTCAAGAATAGTGTCACGTGTCAAGAATAGTGTGCTCGGCAGCAAAAAATAATTTACACTAAAGTTACACTACGATTTTAAAGTGCTTATGAAACGAAATTTTTGCCTCATTTTTCATTGTTTTATGAAAAGGTACTGCTCAAATGATGAAGAATGACCTTTACAGTTTATTCGTATCTCATCTCATTCCCAAGTTATCGCACTTTGTATATTTTGAGTTGTGACGTCACAAGAAGGACTTGAAATAATGGCAATAACAAGAAAGTCTGATATCTTGGTGACTGTTTAATAAAATTCAATGAAACTCGGCACACTTAGTGGGTGTAACAAAGTCAACAATTTGGCTTGTTTATATGGTTGTCATGGCAACACACTCGTCCCCAGTCCATTCTCTTCCAATTTCTATGTGATCCATTTCCAACGAAATAAATAGCAATTTCTGCAATTTTCGCTCATTAATATAATACGTGTAGGTATTGTGATCAGCTTAAACCGTTATAACATGCAAACATCCTCTGCCAGAGATCTACAAGAGGACATTTGTAAAAAGGAAGAGAAGAGCTGGGGACTAGTCTGTTGCCATGGCAACCACATAACCTTCCAAAAATATTCGTATGGGTGCACCCACTAAGTGTGCCAAGTTTCATTGAATTTTATTAAATACTCACCAAGATATCAGACTTTCTTGTTATTGCCACCCAGTCATTATTAAACGAATCTGTTGACTTTCCAAATAACTGTACACTGCCATGTAAGCCCCTTACTACAGAACTCCATCAACTTAATACCACTATATTAAAACAGAGGATTAGTAATTTTATTCCAAAATTAATGGTGACTAATGTGAGATCTTTGGCCCCTAAAATAGACGAAGTCCGCGAATTCATGATGGAAAATGAGATAAACTTATCCTTTCTAACTGAAACTTGGCTCAATGACTCAATTACAGATAGCGTTGTAAGCATACCTGGATTTACAATCATACGCAAAGATAGATCTATAAACAACCATGGCGGAATCTGTATTTATATCAGAGACGGTGATACGAAACTCAAAATCCTTTCAGAAATTTCATGTTGTTCCGAACACGAAATCTTATGGCTTCATTTAAAACCTAGACGACTTCCTCGTGAATTTTCCTCAATCATAGTTGCTGTCCTATACCACCCCCCAGTGCCGACGAT
>CACRXK020007110.1:0-12550 GCA_902702795.2 Paramuricea clavata
ACATGTTATAGTATAATAGACCACTGAGGTTGCTATATAAAACTTAGTAAAATTTCAGTGCAGCTATAGCACGATCACTCGTCAAAATATACAGTTATAATATGAGATATTACCTCCTAGGTCACAACATATAGAGATTATATAGTTATAGGGATTATTTTAGTAAAATTAGTTGAAATGAAAACAAAACTTTAGTATATACAGGTGTACATGTAGATACGAATTATTACGATTAGTTAAAATTTGCTTGTCAAAGCATACAAGCCGATCAGGAACGTGAAGCCGATCAGTTCTGTTGCGTGCGCAAAATCATAACAAAGTGAGAGAAAGATTTCAACCACATAAGTGGAACCGGAATGGATGTGTATCATATAACGTAATTATATTTACACTGACTGTATGACCATTTTAATTAAGAAGCATCTAGAAAACCGTCTTTAGTCTTTAATTAAAGATTATGTAATATGCGCTAAATGACATTTACACACAATACAGTACAGTAAATACTAAAACTGTCTGTACCAGTGTAGGTAGTACCAATGTGAAAATGCTGTGCTGAGTGGTTATATTACTACCTGAAATAAACAAGCAGAAACTCGACGTTTCGAGCGAAGGCCCTTAATTCGTACACCAGGCTGACGCGACGCAATATCATCATGGCTTTGCGGGAAAGAGAGCTGACAATTATATAAATTATGTTATTTGCCAGATTTTCAGAATGATAACTACATTAAAGCACACTTTTCATGACAGCAACTTCTCAGATGTCTATGTAAATGTTCTTCCCACTGCTTGTCATATTTATCTAGCAAGTAGGCGAAAAAATCTATTGGTAATCCGATATTTTCACCGATATCCTGTCGAGCCAAGCAGTGTTTCCTGCGTTCCTCTCGCGCTAGGAAATGGCTGTCACAGTGGTGATGATAAATGCATGTATAGGGCTTGTTTCTCTGATTAGTTTTTGATGATTGCTTGTCGTAATTTATCCTTTTGTGCGAGAGTGCAAGAGGTGGAGATAAATTATTCCGGGGGGAGGGGGACGTATCAGAAAAATATAGTAGTACATGGTGAATTACGTACATATTCATATAGAGGGGCATTTATTCTTAATTCAGGACAAAATTACTTGTACCAGATTGGCTGAGACGCAAGCACGGGAACTTTGTTTTGAATAGCAATAAAAACAATGGCTTCTCGCTTTGTCGTTGCGGATATTCTGGTGAAAACTTGCATGAACACTAGAAAAAGTACAAATTTATTGGTTGGAGTATTTAAAACATGGGCAGCATTATGCAAGGATTATAAATTTGTAATCCTTGCATACAGCTAAGATTGCAGCTGTAATGTCGAAATGTGATTAATTTCACGGCAAATCGCGAAACACGTGCTCTTACGTTTGTTAATTGTTTATTATCTTTTTCAATCTTTCATCAGTATGCTCATTTTACTCACGTCAATCGTGACCGTACTTGAACTGTGTATGCCTTTGAACTGTGTATGACTTTTCTCAATTTCAAGCCAGGGAGGTCTTTTTGTATTAATCCGGTTTGAGTCAATTGTTGCGTTTTTGCTAACGAACAGGTTGCTTTCACCATGCTGATGATGCTCTATCTAGTTCGGTGTACATATATGGGGCTTCGCCTTCGGTGGTTAGCGCACTTGCCTTTCACCTCCAAGGCCGCAGGGTCCCGCAGGTTCAAATCTCGAACTTCGCAATGCAACCCGAAACCCACGAGTCTTCGTCCGAAAAGAGTATTAAGTCAACGCTCTGCCGAAAGACGTGGGTTTTCTCTGGGTACTCCGGTTTCCTCCCACAGGAAAAGTTGACAGGGTGGATTAGGTAAAAGGGCTCACAGTAATTGGCATATGCTGTTGTGGTGACCCTGCTCTAGTTCATGGCAAAGCTAAACGAAAAAAAAAAACATGCATGGAGGGCACTTAAACAAACAATCTAATTTCTTATTGTTGTATTGTATATTTAAAAAAAAATCGTAAAAAAATCATGTCTTTGATGTACTTCTTCGATGTAATTCTACGAGATTTCACCCCAAAGATGCTTGAAATTTTCTGGGGGAGCATACCCCGAACCCCCTGACAGATTGCCCCCCCCCAAAAAAAAAAAAATAATATGGCCCCGATACGCCACTGGTTATGCATATACGTTTTAGGAATTTCAAATTTCCGTACTATATAGAGGCATTCGTAAAATCTAATCGAATTGGACTTAATATGCAATTGGCCCCAGAAGGTTTTATTTTTTATCTAATCTGGGAAAAAATATGAAAACAGTTGCATGTTTTTTATGTTATAATTTAGTTTCTATTCTGCTTTCTATCATCAGTCTTAGTAAGCTTATTTTTAGATTAAAATAATTAAAATGCTTTCAATCTATATTACATGATTCTGTAACCCTTTAAGCCAATTTTTCCTGACACCTCTTTTAAGCAGAAACGGATACGAAAAATCTTTCCGTTTTCTTATTTTATAAACGGATCATCCTGATTTTCAAAACGCACTTCCAAACACGTCAGGAATGAAGCAGATGAAGCTAATATTCCTGAAGCTACCTTGAACACCTTCCTTCCTGTAAAGGGAAGCCGTGGTGGTCAAACGAGAATGTGATTTGATGATAGTTGGCAATCACCCATTGCCATTGTAATGCTGGGGACATAAAGTTTATAGATTAACAAAATAATGGTTTGATGAGCTGTTCAACTAATGTTTTAACTTAAATTTCAAAAACTCATTACTCATTCATGAGGAAAACACAAAGAAAAATCATAAGCGTGTCGTATCTTTATGTGTGATAGAGATTTCCCTTGATTTACATAAACTTTAACTTTGATTTTCTCGACTTACACAACGTATTCTTTGAAAATTACTTCGCCAATGAACTTACCAGATCGATGGTTTTTTGAAGCAATAAAAACATTCGCAGTGCGTGTTTTATCAGACCTATATAAAGATACTCGGCTTCGCCTCGTACCTTTGTATCTGACAAAACACTGTTGCTCGTGTTTTAATGAATAGTACAAAATACATGATAGTGATTTATAGTGTTGCATTAAGAACTACCAACTGTCATGACTGCCAACTCTCATTCTCATTCTCATTGTCCTCATTTGATCCGAGCAGACTTGTACTAAGTCGTCAAAGCTATATTTATACATTATGAGTACATATTTAGATCAGTGGACTGAAAAGTGTGATGACATTAAACATGCAGTCACCATAGATTTCGTTTGTAATGCCCAGATTGTTGCATTGCGGTTAATGTGGGTTTTTTTATAAATTTAGCAATTGCAATTTATAAAGAAAATTCAAATGTAATGAATAGTGAAACAATATCTGTAAATCGGGTGCAGATTTCATGTTGATTATAAATATGGTTCAGCTAAAACAGCTAAAAAATGGTATAACAAATAAAAAAAGTAAAAATAAAAAAATTTTAAAAATTATATAGCCATGAAAAAAAATCCAAAAAAATAAAAGTTTAATTAAATGTATGACATGTGTTTGTAAATCTTTTGATTTACTACAATCATACAATTAGATATATTTATGTAATTTTGGGTATTTTTGTGTTTATATTGCCGTTAAGGCTATAAAAAGCGATAATTTGCTGTTTTCTCGTCCGCAAAACAAAACTCCGGTAATTCTTGCACCCTCTATCCTGCTAGTAGAGGGCCAATCAGATTGCAGAATAGCTTATATCCTGTAGCTGTCTATATAATAATTGCAGGTGTTATCTATTATCTTGTAATTTGTTTGCACCCTTTGTACCTCTTTTTTGGTACTTTGTTTGGAAGAAAATAAAATAAATGTTAATTACGATATTACTCGTGCTTATAAAACAATACGTATTGGTCGGCCGCTCGAGCGATGCTACATAGATCCCCACCCCTTCCCCCCGTCGTACAAATTCACTAATTGTTTCGTCACGCGCTGTCTGTCTTGGATGCCTAACGTGAACAATAATTTATTAATTTCCTTTTAATTATACGGCAATTCTCTGCTTATTGGATATGAATATCATAAGCGATTGAGGCCATTACGGCTGACATAAAGCACTTGCGTCGGCCAGAACGCGACAACAGACCAAACAGACGAGAAAAATTTTGAAGTATATCATTAACAGTATGGTTGTTAGGGATTGACGAATAAATCCGTGTTGATTACAATAGAAAATAAAGCTTGCTGATTGCTCGCATTTTATTGGTCAGATGAAGACAGCCCACAATTTCACCTCCTTTCAACACGGCCGTTGTTAATCTATCTTTTTAAGTCTACTGCGGTTCATAGTCGTGTATCGGAATGTGGTTTTCTCTACTTCTGCGTGCAAATACAAGCTTCCTTTGAGGTAATGAAATAATAATGGCGCAACGTAAATACACAAGGTAAGGAAGTCATTGCTTTCATTTGTTGTTCTTGAAGCAAGCGCCCTCGTGCTTCTTGAGCGTTAATTTAATCTATTGCCTTATCACGCGATATCAGCACATCAGTGAAGTTATCAAATTTTCTCTTAAAATGTTCTATCAAGATTGATAATTGTTGTGTGAAGTAAGAATTGCCATTGGAATGACGATCGACGTCGTCATATAAACACCAAACTGGAGTATGCATGATATTAACTAGACTTCGCTTGTCACCTGTTTCGATTGCTGTAATATGATAAATATAAATTCTAATTTCACAAACATAACTTTTATAGTAAACATAGTGTTGTATTCAACAAATATTTTCCCATATTTGCGCACAAGTCTTAATTATTCATTTTTAGTTAGGATGGTAAATATTTCCTTCCTTAATAGTTTTGCGCGTGTTGATTAGTTAAAACATTATACTCGTTACAAATAGTTTGCAAATATTTCATGAATAATCTCGTGGCGTCGTTAGCATACAACGTTGCTGTTATTATAGAAAAGAATTCAAAACATTTCAAAGAATATTCATAACGATTGTTTACAATGTGCTTTCAATTCAGGTCAGGTTATCCCGCACAAGGTACAAAAGCATTCACAAACGAAGCGTTGGATGTAGACGGCGGAATGAACTCGGTTGTAGGTGAGTTTATTGACTTTTTTCTGCTTTGCATACATTTACGCATATATATGTTCAAATTCTTCTATTTTATAAATCATACAAGTTACTATATAAATAATGTACATTTTCAAATGGTTATTATAAGTATTTATTATAAGCGTGCAACATTCTATAATCCATTTAAATTTTCCATAGGCATAGCACCATACTATATGCGCAGGGGCAGATTTAAGTCCTTCTAAACGATGTACGTAGGCTATATTTAACGAATACTTTACTAACTGCACATTAAGTTGTTCAAAACACTAATTACTGTACATTTATTCATATAGCTATTCCATAAGTATAATATCTCGATCGATTTAAACTTTGGTGCACGCATTATATGCATAGTAGAAAATGCGGCCTTAAAATGTTTTTTTTTTACATATAAGGTAGATCGAAACACGAAACGAAAACATGTGGTTTTATAGTCTGTATTTGAGCTTCGGCATTCAACATCAATCTACATTTGCATGTGAGGGAATATATGTTTAATATGAGCTAATAAATGCCTTCACGCTTATGAACTATATCTGCATGATATATACATATAAGGGATACATCCCTTATGAGTTATGTATATATATCCAGATGTTCATGTCTTGCATGGCCTGTGAAACAATTGGTGTAGTTGAACTCTATGGGTGTGCTTAACAATGCATCTTTAAAGCGATCTCATAAGTGTCCTATGCCTAAGAAAATAGAATTTGAGAACGACGCAGCCGCGCATTTTGTGCTAATGGTAAAATAAATACAGCGCGCAGCGGGATATTGCATTTGCGCAAATACACAAATGATGATATCTTTACGTTGGTGGCTTTCGTTGCAAGCTGAGGCGTTTGTCTTTAGTTGAGACGGTAGCACAGCCTTTCATGTCTGGGGTAGTTGGGGCAGCGCTCTTGACTGAGCAATAAGCCAAGGAGAATCCAAACCAGCTCGCGTGACTGAAGCTCCATGCCTAGGGGTTCATTTGTGTGTTAAAGTAAATATAAACATGCATGTGCGTCTTGTTTTCCCTGCTTTTCGTCATCTGTGGTTTTCTGATGAACAGCTCCTCTCGTGTTGGTTTTATTATTTTGGTTAATTTCCTTCAAAATGACAGAGGATTCAAATTCCGGTCTGTCTTCGTTTTCATTTCCTTACTTTAACTCAAAACAAGACGTCCTGCAGTAGCCCTCAAATATTTTAGTTTTTTTACAAACTAACTTTTTATTGCGAATGTATTTTCCAAAAACGCGAGTTTTAAAAGATGCCCTTCTTAGAAAGACCGTCCCACGATTTGGTCAAAAATAGGTAAAAGGTTTATCATGCCAGAAATAGTTCTATTTTTAGCGTTGTTTTTCGAACCAGAAATTTATTTGCACTAGATCAATCTTGTTTTGCGTGTGGTAGACTTCCTTGTGACATGGTATATGCAAAAAAGTACGACTTGTTGACATTATGCGGCGAAAACAATGTACTGAACTGGCTTCGTCTGGCTTGTAAAATGTTTATAATAAAAACTAACATTACGGGAACCAACGAGTATATTTGATAAAATGCAAAACAATAGATACTCCGAAAATTGAAAGCATTTTGAAAATTTATTTCGATATTTCGACTAAACTATAGTCATCATCAGGAAATATAGTTTAGTCGAAAAATATAGTTTAGTCGAAACGTCGAAATAAATTTTCAAAATGCTTTCAATTTTCGGAGTATCTATTGTTTTGTATTTTAAAACTAACATTAACCGCGAGGTTTCGGGAGTCAGTTGTCAGGGTAAAATGTGACTAAATCTGTAATGCTTGTTTTAAGATGGGTCAGCCAACATCATGTCATTGTCATATCTGTAAAACTTGTTGAAAACGCGTGGATTGGATATCTCGCGCGTTGTGTGTATATATAATATTTCTCGGCCATCTCAATGGTTAGAGCGCTGATACCTTGTCCTTGGATTTTATTGCCAGTTGGGACATTCGGATTGATAACCCCCAAATATCTAAAACGCATTCGTGAATGCCAAAGACGTTACCGTTCTATTTACAGTGTATATTATATCATCCATTATATCCATTTATGAATCGCCCAAAATCTTGGAAATCCAAGACGCAAATCTTTCCCTAACCACCCGGCGCAAAATATTTAAATTAACAAAACATGTTCATAAAAGTCGGAAGGAAATGGGCGCATGATATTTTTGCTAATATGAATGGCGTTCCTCCTGCGCATTTCCGCAAGGCAGTGAAGTTTAAAGAAACAATCATTACACAGCTTGTTTCAAAACTTTATGTTCGTATATTTTGTTGCACATTGATTATATATCGTGGAAAAAGATACCATTTTTCATTGCTATGTCGTCTTTTCAACTGATGTTTTGTGTAGATGGTATGTTATTCTACTTATTGTTGTTCAATTTATTCTATCGAGTGTTGATTATGATCATGGTATATAGACAATGTTTGAAAATATTTAATATAGTTAGTTTGAAGATAATGACTAGTTCTTTTGGGTGATAAAGAATTAAGGCTGTTATATATAGAGAAGGCAACATAAAGAAAATCATGACCGTGAAATTCTTTAATATAACTTTACGTTCATTTTTCTCAACAAATATCGTTCATGTCTTTAAGTTTGGTTATATGGTTATGTTGAGGTCGCAAAGGTTATGTTTAGGGATGGGGGTGGTGATTGAGATCAAGAAGAATGAAAATATATTTGTGTCTAAATTTATCTGTTTTGTTAAAATCTTTATGTTACTCGCACAAATTAATATACTTTGTTCTTGCGCTATTAAATCACAATCCTACCCCTGACGGTCCTGCGAGCGTATACCTAACGATAGATTGTTATCAAAACGAATCACAGTAAATAGTTACTGTATAGAGGAGTGTTTGCGACTTTGCATCTGTGTTGTAATGTATAAGATTTTAATACGACTACTCGCCTTACTTCGGCTGGTGTTAACTGTGGTGTATCGTATACTGGTTGGTCGTATTGTATATATATATATATATATATATATATATATATATATATATATATATATATATATATATATATATATATATATATATATATATATATATAATATGATATATATAATAATAATAATATAATAATAATATATATAATATATAATAATATTATAATATATATATATATATATATATATATATATATATATATATATATATATATATATATATATATATATATATATATATATATATATATAATAATATATATATATATATATATATAATAATATATATATATAATAATAACTACAACAAAAAAACCCTAAAATACTAAATATTGTACGTGTCATTGGTTTTTCCGTAAGTGTCTTTCTAATGGTTTAAGCTTTGCCGTGCGTAGACACACGTAATAAAAACGTATACGTGCGTCCTTACATAATTTATATAAATAAACTGCGCGAATTATAACGAAGTTTTCAGGACATATGCAGTCACAAAACCTGACCCATCATGGGCAAACATTGTTAATTAACATGCTTTGAAATTGGGATTTAATTTTGGCCGAGATCTATAATTGTCTGGCGCCAGGAAATGTATTATTAAATGTATACGGACATCGATTTGTTAATGAGAAATATAGCAAGCGAAACATTGAGATTAGAGACAAGATGGCATGAGTCTGTTTTAAAATCACTTTCGTATCGAGTTTCGAAAGTTAATGAACAATAATTCTTATACTAAACATATGGCGGATAATCACTGTATGGTTGAAAGATATAGAGGGTAAACTATGCTTACAATGCTTATATTTGTTGATATTATAGACAAGCAATATATATTTGTTGATATTATAGACAAACTGAAGCAATTAGTTCGCGTGAGAAACAAATATGTATGTGTGTGATTAACGCGAGATTATAATTATCCAGTGCATTAACAGCAGACTGGAATTCGATACACGTAATTGCAACAATTAGTTACCATAGAGAATAGACAATCAAATCATTTGGCAAACCAGTGGCTAGATTAGTTCTTCTGTTCAGAGCATCGCTGAAGATTTGTTGTTATTTTTAAGAGTTTTCGAATGAATAGATCATGCAATAAGAATTGCCGTCTGAGCATGAAATGTTATATATTTTATGAAATTTTTCATATATTTTATGACACTTAAAATAAGAGACTGCGCAACTTCAACCAGCAATTTTATTGAAAAATACCAAAAAATTTAGAACGTTTCGGTAGTTCTGCCTTCATCAGTTCTGCCTTCCTCAAACCTCAGAAAGCAGAACTGCCTAAACGTTTTTAAATGTTTGGTATGTTTTAATAAAATTGCTGGTCGAAGTTGCGTATAGTTTCTTATTTTAAAATTTATATATATATATTTAAAATACTCATTAAAAATTCATAAACCTTGCATATGGCGAATCATGTCAGCCATAATATGTCATGTGGAGTGACTTTATATCTGATAAAACTCATCTTCGGTAGTATTCTTTATATAATTGTTCATCCTAATTAGTATGATTATATAATTGTTCATCCTAATTAGTATTCTTTTGTTGTCGCATTTTAAGCTATTCAAAACACTCGAACTCGCGTTTTATCACATCTAAAACGCTCGGCTGCGCCTCTTTAAATATGATAAAACACTCTAAAATATATATATATATATATATATATATATATATATTAGTTGTGTTATTGTACACTCCGTCTGACCGTGTAGCTCAGTTGGTAGAGCGTCGATCTAGTAATTCGAAGGTCGCGGGTTCAAGACCCAGCCGCGGCAGACAACATCTTTCTGCTTGCGCTGGGTATGGAAATTATATAATACCCACTCTAGAACATTTTCATCTTAACATATTACAGAGTGTACAATTACACAACTAACATATATATATATATATATATATATATATATATATATATATATATATATATATATATATATATATATATATATATATATATATATATATATATATATATATATATATATATATATATATATATATATATATTACGAAAAGAAGTAATTTCTATATCTGATACAGACTTCTTGCAACTCTCAAGACTTTTAATAAGTTTGTGGTTTAATAAGGAGTTACTTATTACTCAGTATGCCAACAGCGAGAATTTCCTTGTCCATGGCATATTGTTTTTATATCGCGTCCTATGTAGGCTGTCAAGTCACTAGACGGTGGTGATGTGTGTCTAAAAGACATCTATATAGTGAGGCGTGGCGCGTGACCCTGGCTGTGGGTTATCTGTTATAATATGGGGTAGACGCCCTCCAGATTTTAATAATTTCATTTCTTGCCGTAATCGGAGCCGGAATTCTAAATTTTTCATCGGGTACTTGGGATTTGGGTTTCGATTAGGATTGAAAACATTATAGGAATAGTTTAAGCGTGGGTAACCGCTGTATTTAAATTGGCTTCTGGGCTTACGAATCGACAGCCTTGTCAAATAAATAAATGCAATCTTTCCACAAAACAGATCAATTATATTTATCGCCTTGTAAATATACAAGGAACTTGTGTTTGATTTATCTTTTGTCGTTATAGCTGAAACGAGAGGAAAAGCAAACCAATCGGCTTGTGTTTCAAACTTGAAACAAAGTGTCGTCAGAAGAACGGAATCCCTTCTCAATGACATCCAGGTCAACATTCAACGCGGTGACATGCAGTCAGCGGCTGTATCTTTATGCCATGCGTACTCGTTGGCTCCCCGTCGTACCAAAAAGCAACTGAGAAGAATCGAAGGAGGGGCCTTGAAGGATCTTGTGAAAATTTTGGAAAGATTTTGCACAGAAAACAACCAAGAGTCTTCACTGTCGGTGAAGAAAATATCCGAGTTGATACTATTACCCGAAGTTGATCCGAGCAATTCCGTCGCTTGGCGAGTGCGATTATGGGCGTTACTCGAGTCAGAAGAATATGAAGAAGTGGTTCTGAACACTGATCGATTGGAGAGCATGCCAAAGACTAACGAAACCGCTGATTTATATCTCATGTGTTCGCTGGCTCATATGAAAGTTGGAGTCGGGGAGACAGGCATAGAGTTGTACCTGAGAGCTTTTAACACCGATGCGAAGAGGGCGAGTAAATGCATGTCGGGGATTGGGGAGGACAACAAGAATGTTATCTATAATACTTTCTTGGAAAAAGCATCCCAACTTCATAGAAATATGATGTCGTTGAGTGATAAGGACAATGTTGATATGTTGAATTATTACGGCGAGATTTCGAGACTTCGGCCAAGTGATGTGAAGTCCGCGGAAATATATGGCCAGCTTTTAATGAAGGTGGGTAGCGAGCCAATTTATTTATAAATCCTAATACAGGAATTTGTTACCATATTAATAGTATTTAATTCCATTTCTAATTTTATTTCTTACTTACCTTGGTCTTATCTCCAGCCTTAACTTAATACAATCGAGTCTAGCTTCTTACGGGCATCTTTCGAATAAGGACACGCCCATGGACATCTCTCGAATGCGAATACCTCTCTAACATAGACGTCTCTTTAATACGTAGACGACCTTAATATGTACGCCTCCCTAACGCGGGCAGTTTTTTTTCTATTAATTTTACAATCAATAACATATATTAACAAGTGATCGAAGGAAAAGGACAACAGATCGTAAATAAGATCCAATTTTGTCCCACCAAAACTATTTCTACTAGCATGCATAACATTTGCATGTTTATTAATCTATAACTAACACTTTATCTGGCTAGAACCGTCTTAACAGAGTATAAATGATTTTTTTATTCATTGACAAAATTCTTGTGTGTTTTTTGGACCTTTGCAAACCTGTGCAAGAACTTATGTTTTCCCTTGCTTTCAGGTATTCCGTTACGAGGATGCAAAAGTGAGTTTCAGCCACTGCATTGACCAACTGGAATCTCAAGGCGACCTCCTTGAGGTGGTGCGCTTCAGGCTATACCATGCTGAATGCCTTGTTAACATTGGAAACTTTGATGAAGCTGTTTTGGATTATTTAGAAGCGATGGAACATGATTCCTGCCTAACGCAGATCACACTCCAGTCTCTCTCCAATGCGCATGTTACAAAATTAACTTCGTGTATTATCGAGCAAGCTTCGGCACTTGTCAACCAAATCTCGTGTCCTGACGGCGACGAATCGGATCCAAACGCTTCCGACAGTGCTCTTCAGTTATATCACCGTCTTTATAAATTGCTTTACGCTATTGATAGCGAAAATACGGACGCACTGCGCAAGTGTGCCGAGTCACTGCAGGTTAGTATTTATTTTAGTTTCCCTTATACCGTATGGAATGGCATAGCTTGATCATAGAAAATTGCTTCCAAGTTCCTCCATCTTTCCAAATAGACCTAGGAAAAGTGTTAAATATTCCTTGTATCCTGAATATGCTTTTTTTTCAAATGTTCATCGGGTTGAAAGAAAAAAGGTTTAACTGTACATTAAGTGTGCAACATTAGAGTATACCAGGGATGGATTTACTGAGGGGGGGGGG
>CACRXK020007111.1:0-23562 GCA_902702795.2 Paramuricea clavata
CTCGAAAGACTGGACGCAGGGTTTGCTGTCGGTCAGCACACAGGTTTGGAACTTGGACTGGATGATATAAGGAGCAAAATGTTTGATGGCGGACGCGATGGACAGTGCTTCAACTTCGCAGGGGAGCCAAGTAACTTGATGTTTTCTGGTCTTTGCGCTGAAGAAACCAGCAAGAAGCAATTTGTTGTCACGAAGGGCATAGAGTGTGGCACCGAGACCATTCATCTTCACAGAGCCGTCAGTAACAATCCAAAGTAGGTCTTCAGGTTTTGGGATCACAATTGACTTGTTGGATGAAAGTGCTTCTTGAGCGTGGTAGAAGGAGGTTGTAAGGGACTCAGACCAAACCACAGGGCTGCTTGATTGGTTCCCGGCGGTAATACTCTCGAGGGGGGCGAGGATGGAAGCTGAACCTTCAATAACACGGCTGAGCATTTTGTAGGATCCAATGAAAGCGCGAAGATCTCGGACTGTTTTTGGAGGGGTGCAGGAAGAGAGGGCTGCTATACGATGGGGAGAGGCACAAATTGAGCCGCGAGACCATATCCAGCCAAGGATGGTAGTTGAAACAGGAGAAATTATGGTTTTCTTGGCTGCGAGACGGAGATCACATTTATCTAAGGCTGTCAGGACTTTTCTCCAGTTGGATAGGAGCTCTGTAGGGGTGTAGCCACCGCAGTAGAGGTCATCAGCGATTTTGGCGACACATCCATTTTGGAGGAGGTCACCGAGGACGCGGCACATCAGCTCTTCTAATGCTGTTTCCGAGCCAGGCATTCCCATGGCACATCTGGTATAAATGCGGACGCCTTTGAAGGGTGTAGCTACACCGCAGTACTTGAGGGAGCTTTTGGCAAGAGGTATCTGATAAAACGACTGAGACAGATCAGAAACGATTATACAGGGTGTATCAAAAAAAACTGAACAGATTTGAAATTGCTCTCAATTTCGCAAAACACCTATTTGTATCCGGTTTTTTATATATGTAGCTTCTTTGGGTACTTATAATGTAAAATAATGAAAAAAAATTCTCGAACTCAAATTTTGTGAACCAGGGGGGTGTGTCTTTTCCAACAAACTAAAAATGGCTCGCGCACAAAATTTAAAAGCTGTAATCATATTTTGAGTTAATAGATGGAAAATTTGTCGGGTTTTTAATTACTGTACAAAATTTCAGACAATTTGGTTAAGTTTAAGCCCTCTAACTATTCATTTTGTTCTAAAAAGTCAGCCTTTCGCATGCTTAATTAATGCCTTTACCTAATTTGCATATTGCTGACATATGCAAATTAGGCAAATGCATTAATTAAGCATGCAAATAGCTGATTTTTAGGGAAAATGTAACTTTGCGTGAATAGTTAAGGGGCTTAAACTAAACCAAATTGTCTGAAATTTTGTACAGTAATTAAAAACCCGACAAGTTTTCCATCTGTTAACTCAAAATATGATTGCAGCTTTTAAATTTTGTGCGCGAGCCATTTTTAGTTTGTTGGAAAAGACACACCCCCCTGATTCACAAAATTTGAGTTCGAGAAATTTTTCTCATTATTCTACATTATAAGTACCCAAAGAGGCTATATATATAAAAAAAACGGATACAAATAGCTGTTTTGCGAAATTGAGAGCAATTTTAAATCTGTTCAGTTTTTTTTGATACACCCTGTATAGCGCCAGCAGGCAATCTTGCGGAGAGTGGAATCGACGTCGAGCATTAGCGAGGGTTGGGGTTTACTGTATCTGTCAACATCGGAGAAGGCGGTAACCAGGCGAAAGCCACCACTCTTTTTTTTGACGAGGAAGGAAGGGTTCAGGTATTCTGCAACAACGTTTAGGTCCTCTGGACGTTGAAACACCCCTGTTTGTTCAAGTTCGTCGAACTTAGTCTGCAATTGCTCTAGTTGACCGCGAGCATACTGGGGCATACGACCTTTTCGCTGGGGGGGGGGGGAGTTGAACTGAACCCATGTTGACGACACCTTCGATGGGACCGGCGGCGCCGTTGTACCCGGGTATAACAGGATCGAATACACGATCAAACTCCTTCGAGAGAGAGAGAGAGAGAGAGTGTCGCGCTTCTCGTCAGGTGAGAAAATGCCGTCAGGATCTACGGAAACTTGCTCTGAATGATATCCAGGAGTGTGGAGTGGTAGGGGTAGGGGTGGGGGTCCACGGTCTGGTGAGCTGGGCACTTGCGTTTGTGGAGGGGAGCTGCTTGTAACGAGGCGAGCCTGGCATATGTGGTCGTTCTTTTTAATAAAGATCGGCTCGGTGGAACAATTGGCAAGTCTAAGTTTTCTGCCGACAGACTCAAGAATACCGGGTTGGAGCCATGCATTGATTGACACGAAGTAGAATCGACCCGGGGCTCAACAGCAAGTTGGGTATCTGGTGGAAAGTCAATAGGGATATCAACCTCAAGGAAACCACCAGGCCAAATAGTGGTGTTCGTAGGAGGTGCACGCAATACATGACAATATCTGACAACATGGTATTTGAAGGAACTATTGGGGGACCCATAGGGTACAATGTCAGAACCAGCGATGATAATTTCATGCTTTGCGGGTCGGACAGCAATGTCGTTGCAGGTCATGAAAGGTGTTCCGGCGAGGATATCAACATCAAGGTCTTCTACAACAAGAGCCTCGAGGGTAAGGGTCTTGCCATTACGGGACAATGACAGGCGGGTTTCGCCGACAATAGAGAGCGGAGTACGACCATCAGCTTGTAACGCAAGTTGTGAACTCTTGGATATTGGGCAACCGATGTAATGGGCAAGGGAGGCCTTTATCATGTTGGTCTCTGCACCAGTATCAATAGTAAGGCGAAGCGGGTGTTGATTGTAGAAGACGTGGAGATACGGAGATTGTGTAATATTTACACGGCAGGTAGCTGAGCGATGGTTGATGGGATGATCGCAGTCACAATTACTCTGAGGAGGTGGATAATTGTCATCGGGATGATTATCTTCATACTCTTGGGTATCTTCGATATCTGTAACATGGCGTGCTCGGGCCATAAACTGACGATCTGAGTCAGGCAGGTATTGGCAGGTACTTAAAAAGTGGGAGCGATAGTCGGGGCGGCCAGCTTGGAGGCATAGTGCACAGGATTTATTTGAACGAGGCTTGTATGTCGTTTTGCTCTTTGAGGGGTATGGGCGGTTGGAGGCAGGTGGGCGGTTGTCGATGCGGGGTGGTCTTCCAAAGCTTGGGTGGATTGTGCGCAGAACTTTGGCTTCTTCGCTGGTGCGTAGCTCCTCTAACAAAGAGTCGAGGGCTTGAGATATCTCAGGCTTTATAGAGGCCAGTGTTCGGCAACGGAGCTCTGTACCGTACCTTTGCTTAACCAAACGTGGAAGGTCTGGATGGAGGAGTTGGAGCCAGGTGACTACAATAAAGTTTTCGAGGGAGGGGGATACTGAGCTTTTCATCAGCTTCTGGGGTTATTCCGTGATGAGTTATTCCGCCGCCTGCTGCTGTTAATAAATTATCTTCAACAAAGGACATCAAGCATTGGTAAAGGTCTTCAGGCCTCTGGTCTAATTTGGCCTTGATATTAGCTAGATCTAAGAAGCGGGAACCAGTAGATTACAGGCCGTAATGTTGTCGAATGGCTTGCCATACACCGCTGATGGAGGTCGAATTTCGTACAATCGTATTACGAGAAATAACAGGAGCATAGTTAGCTATTTGGCCAAGCATCATTTCGAGATGAGTCACCTTTTGCGCAGCGGTACGGCGTTGAATCTTGGGAATGTCCTCATCATCGTCGGTAAAACCACGGAGATGAGAGGCATTGGTTTTCTTTAGCCAAATAACACCAGCGGTGAGGAACGATGCAAAATTATGGTCTAGGGATAGGATGTATTTTAAATTGTTCTCCCAAGCCTCTATGGAAGTTATTGTTTCAGTCGTTGTGAGAGACCATTGTTTTGGTGCTCGAACGGCCGCCATTTTGTTTGTCGAAAGCTTGGGACTGGTAAATCTATACGATGAGTTTTTCCTCGTATTTATGCTTTGATGTACACTTTTTCGTACGTTACGGGTTCTTTATGATCCATGAAGCTGCCACCACGCCAGTGTTTAAGAGGGCACTCGACAGCGAAGCTAAAACGACGACTTTAAATGGTAGTCTTTAATACTATGTTATGAATAAAACAACAACGAGGCCAAGACAAGCCACAAGAGTATACTAACATGAAGTAAAGGTCGCCTAGGCGCGAACAAGATCGCAGGCGCATGTGATCTTTACTAACAACAATAACAACTAAAAGCCACACTATGGCGCTAGCCAGTCGATTACATATTCTGGCCAATAAATGCGCTGTATTGGCTGGAGGCCCCGCCTTCTGGCCAGTCAACTGCATATTTTTGCATAAAAAAATGGCGACACGTTGCACCGCTAAGTGGCCCTTCTGGAGTAAATCTTTATTCTGTGACTCGGACTTTGAGATTATGCTACAAATTGTCTCAAAAGAATCGTCAAGCCGACTGCGAAAACAAGCCTTACGTGACCCTAAAATGACACTCAAAGATCTACTAATCGCTAGTAAACTGGAGATGAGCGGCTTTCAAGCGGCTGACATCGAACAAAAGCAAAGTGAACAGGAGGAAGTACAGTACGTGCCACGCAAAAACACGCGTCAACCGCAGTCTAGAAACACATCTCTGTGTCGAAATTGTGGCGGAGAATGGCCGACTCTGATTGGAGACAAAAGGGTACAACGCATTTTAGACAATTATTCGACTGTTTTGCAAGTACAAAGCAAACTACAAAACAAACAAATTGAGCTGATTATAGACAAACCATCAAGCCAGTGGCTCAAAAACAACGTAGAATACCATTTCACCTGAGAGGAAAAGTTGAACGTGTACTAAAAAAACTACACGATGATGATATAAGAATTTCTCCTCTGGTTATTGTCCCAAAGATACGCCCACAAAAACATTCCCTTCAAATGGGGAGGATGAACTAGAGAAGGTATACCAACAATTAGAAACTGCCTTAATAAGCAAGCCTGTAATGAGTTACTTTGATCCAAGCAAAGAAACAGTCATACTAGTTGATCTGCCATTCTAGCTCAGCGAACCAATGGGTCAACAAATACACAAATAATTTCATATGGTAGTCGAGCACTTACACCAACTGAAAAACGGTACCTCACAGACTGAAAATTCGAAGGAGGCTCTTGCCATTGTGTGGGGGATAGAACACTTCCATCTGTACCTGTATGGGGCCCCATTTATACTATATATACTGATCACAAACCACTTGAACTTATCTATGCCAACCCATTGTCAAAATCACCAGCTAGAATTGAAAGGTGCATCCCAGAAGTATGATTTTAAAGTAGTGTATAAAGCTGGGAAAGATAACCCTGCAGATTTTAGATAGCCGACGAATATGTTAATTTCATAACAGTCGCAGCCGTCCCAACTGCACTCACCCTTCATGACATAACTAAGGCTACGCAAGAGGATAAGGATCTCTGTGCCCTGAGAGATATGCAATACAAACAGGACATTAGTCCAATTGTAGTCAACTTCAGTCATATAAACACATTCAAGATGAAATCACGATCGACTTTCATAACAATGTATTATTACGGGGAACACGAATTCTGATTCCACTGTCTCTACAACAAGTTGTAAGTATTGCACACGAGGGACATCAGGGGCAAGCCAAAACAAAGGCACTCTTGCGAGAATCGGCTTGACAAAGCAGCAAAGAAAACAACACTAGAACATTGTTTGGCATGCCAAGCAAATTCACACCCTGATCCACCGGAACCTATACAATCACCACCCATGCCAGATCATCCATGGGAGAAAGTTTATAAGGTCACGTTGTCGAATCACGTCCGGTGTGTCTGGACCTTTAAATTGATGAAAATTCACTTCGTAATTCAATAAACTACGCACATATTCATAATTATTATTAAGTAGGAATAAATCTTAGCTAAGCTACGATAAGTTCGTGATTAATTGCTTTTTCGTTTGTTATGCACTGCTTTAATTAGGCCAGAGGTGAAAATATTCGATTCTGACTAACATTTTTTATCGGACTCGTATACTTGCTTATTTTCCCCCACTTGGCATGAAAAACATGTCATTCAATAGCTAAAAGCCTGATCTTTCCGAATATGAAAAAAAATTTGTTCATACGCCGAGTAATTCACGTACAATAGCGTGCTGAATGTCCATTACCTTTTTTTATACACCTTCCACTAGTACTTCGTTCAGTCAACGAATTAGCACAGAGTACTATCACAGAATAGGGTACACAGAAGGCCGACTTCTTGGTTTTTCCTATGATTTTCCTATGATTTTGGCGCAACCCGTAATTCGTCATCAAATGCTGACGCCATGGTCGCAGCCAGTGCGCGTTTGAGAGGCATTCACCCCCTGATAATATTCAAAATGGCGGACGTCCAGGGGGGAATGCCTCTCAAACGCGCACTGGCTAGGACCATGGCGTCAGCATTTTGAATGATGAATCATGGCGTGGCAGCGGTTACTCGAGTCGACCTTCTGTGTGCCTTATTCTGTGATACTATACAGAAGTCCATCTCCATTGATATTTTTGCGTGAGCGCTATTCGTCAGGATTCGTCACTCAGCAAGTATCGTAAACAGAAGCAGTCAGCCAGTCACCCCCTGGACGTGTGCCATTTTGAATATTTCCAGGGGCTGACTGCTTCTGTTTACGGTACTTGTTGAGTGACGAATCATGACGAATAGCGCTTACGCAAAAAACAATGGAGATGGACTTTTGTATAGTATTCTGTTATTCTGTGGAATTAAGGAGCATGTCCTCCAGTTATTATACAGCTCAGTGCAGCCGAGCAATCGGAGACAAATTTTCCGGCAAGATTTTCCGGCTGTCAGTCGGCGTCAAACGCGCTAAATCAGGAGACAAAGGACATTGCTTTACAGTAAATTTGATTTATTTTGCATCTTACTTGAAATCGCTGGATAAATTATATAAGGACCTTAAGAAAGAAATAAAAGAAAGATTCTTGTTATTTTGTGCTTTTTAAGCAGGAAGGCTACACCAGTGATTCACGATTAAGGTGAGTCATCTGATCAAATGTTGATATAAAACGATTATATTCTCGATTATATTTAGGCGTCGAAATATTAAAAGTCAAGTTTTACTTGTTTGTTTATAATTATATTATACTAACATATTAAAATACTGTCATTTTCTGTTGATATTTCTGCTTGCTACCAAAGTGTATGTGTATTTTATAGCTTAAAAGGCACGATACATGAGTTAAATCCCCCACTTCCCCCACCCTGGGGAAAGGTGGAAGATTTCAGATTTGTTTTTGCCAATCTGAATGCGCACAAACGCGACCATACTTGGGAATGACTTTTCAGTTGAAACTCAGCCACCTACCTGGGGCAGTTCCTGGATAGCTCCAAATCCTCTGTGGCTAAAATTGAGTGACGGACCAGAAAACCTGGAGAAACAACATTGGGGTGGTCAAACGTGGTTGAAAATAGTATGAACTGAGGCGATTTTGCTAGCTTTTGGTAATAACTTTAAATACATCTTCTGTCAAAGAGTTTTGTCATTGATAAGTTTGGCCAGATAATCTGTAAAAATTTCTAATTTGCTAAATCTTTACCCTTTGGGGTTTTTTAATAGTTTTTCTATAATATACCAATCAATTCAAAACTTCAACATGCCCCTCCCCCCGGGCCAACCCTGGGAAACAGAGACGGATTTTCATATTTTCGTTCGGGGGGTGGATAAATATCTGGGGGCACGGTGGGCAAAAAATTTGGCCACTTACAAATAACTTTCTGTCATTAGTTTGGAATATCACGAAACTTCCTCACAGGATAGAACTTGACATTCCTAAAAATCGTATGTTTTTTGTTTTTCGATATTGTTACATTTTGGCGGGAAAATGACGTGCCAACTTTGGCGCCAAAATACTAAACTTGAGCTAAGAACATGCTAGGAACTTTTTTGAAGAGATTGTGCTATAAGGATCTCAAAACTGTAAAAACATTGAAAATACGCCTAAGCAGTGCAAAGATATGGTGCTTAAGAAGAATCTGCCATTTTGTTACTAAAAATAGATTTTTTTGGAACTTTGAATCGCCATATCTTCGCACTGCCTTGTTGTATTTTCAATATTTTTACAGTTTTGAGATCCTTGTAGGACAATCTCTTCAAAAAAGTTCCTAGCATGTTCTTAACTTGTGTTTAATTTTTTGACGCCAAAGTTGGCACGTCATTTTCCCGCCAAAATGTAACAATATCGAAAAGTCCTGTGAGGAAGTGCCCACCGTGGAGTGTGCTGCTGCTTGCTTTGGCCGGGGCCTGGTGGCAACGCCCGGAAAGGCCAAGGAAAAAGTTTAACAAAATTTGTTTTCTAGGCCTGCATGGCGAGATCTGAGACCATAAAGGCGGATTTCCAGTTCTCGCACGAAGCTCCTCGCTGCGAGTGATGCATGAGTACTTTCATCCAATCACAATGCTAAACCATTAATTTTAATTAGATGCAAGCAATCGCAGCGAGCTGCAAAGAGCTTTTTGCGAGGACTGGAAAACCGCCTTAATATTGGTAATTTTACAAATTTAGTAGTAAGAATAATCAAATATGAAACTATCAAATCAAAATATATATATAATTTGCGGGGGTGCAAAAACTTTTGGGGGATGTGCCAAATGCCTCTGGGAGGGGGGAAGGGGGGGGTGCAAATCATTTCTGGGAGGTGTGCACCCCCCCACCCCAGAAAATCTGTGCCTGCTGGGAATTTGAACTTTTTGAAATTTGACTGATCAAATTCTCCACCCCCTACAGTGCAAAAATGTCTTCAAATGCCAGACTGTAACAAGATACAGTAGGGTGATGCGGTTATTCGGTTAACCGAGATGAATCGGTTATTTTTACAGATCGGTTTCAGAAGTCTTCTAAATATCAGATAACCGACTTACCTGAAAAACCGATTCAAAATATAAAATTCAAAATAAAAAGACAAACAAGCATGCTACATGTGATCAACATAAAACTATAAGCAAGGTACGTTATACTCTTTGGTGATTACGCGATTTAAATCGATGCTAGAAGCCTAGAAAAGCGCTGGCGGATTAGTAGCGGATTAAAACAAGCTTAAAGCTTCCGGTTTGATTAGCTAAGAGAAAGGCGGACATCTGCGAAGACGTCACATGGATAACACACAAGACATGTTGTTTATTTTGTCAAAATAATTTCATTGATTAAAAGAGCCTGTTATCTCGGTTATTTTGTGACGATTCTTGGTTTCGGTTATTTTACGAAACCGCATCACCCTATAACAAGAAATTAAGAGTTCAAATGCTCCACCTTCATATGAAATATAGAGTATTCTACATCCATTATCAAAACTGCAAGACCTTGGGCATAAATCCCATCAAATCTCCTGCTATTCCTCCTGTTACCTCCACCTTTCCCATGGGTGGAGGGAGTGAGGGTTAACATAAAAGGCAGTAAAGTATCTGTTCTGCAATAAATGATGAACCTGGCTCCCAATACACCCTTCCGAAAAGTACTTAACCGTGGCTAAAGAGCCTTGTTTCCAAACTGCCAAAATCAAAAATTGTTGATTGGTTATTCACAGAAAATGTTTCAATGTTGCATTCCTAGGAAGTAAAATATTCTTTCCTTGGTTTAGCTTGCCCTCTTAATAGATCCTTGATAGTCCAATGGTTTAAGTGTATACAGTCCAATGGTTTAATTATTAAAGTGTATAGTTGCTCACAAACAGGATTGAATTAACAAATATTTGTAGGACAGGGTTCATATGGGTTTTGGAAAGTTTTGGAAATTGATTGAGGTGTTTTGCAGGGCCTGGAAAGTTTTAGAAAATCTATTGTCACTGTTGGAAAATCTATAAATTAAAGGGTTTTATTATGATGTAGATTTTTATATTTCTATGGTTTTTATTTGCATTTTATGTTGAGCACTTGTGCTCATTGTAATATTTTCTGTTACTTAGTATTAGTTTTGGAAATTTTATTGTATAGTAAGTACTTATATGGAAAGTTTTAAAAAGTTTGGAAATTCAATGGACGAAGCTGTACATATGAACCCTGGTGAGATAAGGGCAGTCATGGCTGTTAGGGTTGGGTTGGGTGTAACCTGAGTATCAGGCTCTATTTTACAAATAATAGCCTGACACAAACCTTAATCCGATCGCTTTCCACCCACAGCAAAGTTTATTTATTTATTAACTTTACAATCATACAAAATTATTACAATGATTGAAGGTATGGTCAACAGGACATGAGTCCCATGTGAAGACCAACCTGATACAAAACAATAAGTAGACATACATGTACAGTACATTAAAGACAATGACTAGAACACTATTTACATATAATTGTTTTTGTTTGTGGAAACACCACGTATGTACGTGTTTCCACAAACAAAAACAATTATATTTTATCGCCATGCAAACATTCAAAGAACTTACTATTTACATAACTATATAAAAATTAATAGTTTAGATTATGAGCAACAGCTTAAGTTGAAAGAACGGCATTTAGAGCAGTAGGTTTTCCAAGTGCTCATTCTGTTAACATTATTTTAGTATCCAATCAAAATGTCGCAGGAGAAATTTAAATTTCACACAATGACAACGACAATCTAATTATAGTTGTGATCACTACTGTATAAAATATATCAACAACAATAGTATAATCTAATTAGCACCAACCAATCAAATGACAGATTAAAAAATCTTTTGTCTCATAGACCAATCAGATTTACAACCGAAATACGGTTGTACGGCATGGACTTTTGTTAAAGCCACGTTTACACGAGCAAATTTTATTTGACAAATTTCATATGTCAAAGATATTTTGCTCGTGTGGATGATGCATTTGTGACAAATTTATTGTGACAAATGCATTTGAACAAAAGCTAGCATGCTAGCTTTTGATCAAATGCATTTGTCACATGAAATTTGTCAAATAAAATTTGCTCGTGTAAACGGGGCTTAAGGTTTGTATCAGGCCTATTTATTTATTTATAGGCCTGATCACAGGTTGGGTTGGGTGGGGACAAGGTTCAGGTTTTATTGGCTAAAACAACCTGATTGTTTGAATAAACCAATATAATTAATACGGTGCACTGTCAGACAAATATGCGCACTGTTTTTGTCATTACAAGCAAGATGCTGTATGCAGCATTTACCTGATGGGGTTATTAAAAAACAGAGACAATGTCATATTCTATTATAAAATCCATAAATCCTGTCTGTGAATAGAATTCAGGGCTCATTAACCCGTTGAGTGGCAGCACTCTCACCTTATCAAGTAAAATTGTCTGATGTCGGACAGACTAAATAATAAAGTAGGGTGTATTGCCACTTAAAGGTTTAAATAAAAGGGTTATTTAGTGCCTATGAGCAAAGTTCATAATTTAGAATGTACCTGCAAAATTGCATCGTATTTTTAGGTAACTTTATGGATCGAAACTAAATATTAAAATGTCTGGATTTTAATGAGATCTCAAAATGTGCCGGAACAAATTCAACAAGTATGAACAGTGTAATCTATGAATAAATTCCGCCCATTATCATGCCTTCTTCCTTTAGGTCTGACCAGGGCATTTTTTTTTACTTTTGGTAAAAAAAGTAAGTTGCCCAGAAACCCAAAGAGAGTATTCAGTATTGCCTATTGGCCTTTTGTTTGAAATGAAATTTAACAGATTCAGCCATTAATTATGATGTACATATGACAATAAAAATGTGCTACCATAAAGCTTTCTAACAGGGGTGGATCCAGCCAGATCTGGTGGGAGTGGGTTCCTATAGTTACAGTAGATTATTAGTATGATGAATTGATATTTCCCCCAGTGTCAAGCGAAATTTCTGACCTCTGCGAAATACCTGACCAACCGTGACGGCTTGTGAATTTCGCGCGCGTGGGCACGAAATACATGACGCTTGCTAAATACATGACTATAGGTCGAAAACTTCTTTTTAGGATTTATATGATATTTTATCTTTGTAATAATGTATCGCATCTACCTCTGAAACTGGATTTAGTTTAATATCTATGAGATCTGTCATGAAATTAAGAACGACGGTGATTTCCATCAACACAATAATATGTCTTAATGATTTGTAATACTAAAAGCTGTCATTCGTGAACCGGTGCTATCTAATATTTTCGGCATTTTACTTCAGACCGTTTAAGCGAAAAAGTATACTATACATGATTGATAATGATTGTGACCACTAGCACTGGCCAGATTGTGCCTTTTATTAGCTGCTACAGAGCTGGGTATAGGATCATACCTAAACTATTTAACGCTATCTTAAAAAGAAAGATTGAACAAAAGTTTCTTGCATTATATATAGTCGCAGCATTTCTTGCAGCATTTAAAATCTTAAGTACTGCATTAAACACTCAAAAACCTGTCGGCTTCATAAGGAAATTGTTTTGTATGTTTTACATGCCCGTGGAAAACCCCTGGAAAAAGGATGAAAAAAGTCATGGATTTTTTAAATTATGAAGGTGTACGAAGCCTGAATTAAACTTCGGAAAGAAAACAAACGTCTTGGAACGCTAGCGATGTAAGCCTTCTTTCAGTGACAGACACTTCACAAAATATGTTGTTGGTGCTCATTTACAGTAGGTTGCCAATGTAGTACCGCTCTTTCGATACTACAAATGCCAGTTCTTATTTCAGGGCCGTAGGAAGCTTCTTTTCATTGGGGGGGGGGAGCTGAAAGCGAGGGCCGAAGCCCCGAGGAAATTTTTAAATTTAGAGTCTCTGAAACGCCATTCCCTGGACTTTGGGGAAGATTTGACAGAATTTTGATGGTCAGAAAACAGCGTTTTAGTATGTCGAAATTTATAATTTGGTAGTACAAAATGGGCTGCTGCAGCCCCCCAGGCCCCCCCCCCCGGTTGCTACGGCCCTGTATTTCTTAAAATGTATTTGAATGTAATAATAAAAATGTGCTCAAATAGAAATCATTTATACAGCTTTGTTACGAATTTATGTTAGAAATAATTTAAAGGCTTTTAGAAATTATTGGGGGGGGGGGGATAGGTGGTTCAGTGCTTTAGTTTCTGCAACTAATATCTTTTCAAACTTGCATTGAAGGTCTTTATTAGCCTGAGTATCAGGCTCTATTTTATATATTTTACAAAGAGAGCCTGACACAAACCTTAACCAGCCGCTCTTGTAATAATAGTATAATCAAATTAGCACTAACCGATCGAAAGACAGATTAAATTTTTGATGGACCAATCAGGTGAAAAGCCGAATTTTCGCTTTTTTACATGCACCCAGACAGGTATTTGTGTCAGGCCCTCTTTTCCCTTCCATCCACCCACATTTAATTAAGAAAGGGAAAACAGGGCCTGATACTCCGAGGTCTTTATACGTAGTTTGTTTATTATTTTATCTGACAGCATGGAATGTGAGTTCTGTAACAAGATCTTATCACATACTAGTTCTTTGGTAACACATAAAAGAACACATACTGGAGAGAAACCTTATGAATGTGATGTTTGCAAAAAGAGATTTTCTCGACGTGACATCTTGGTACACCATAAAAGAACGCACACTGGTGAAAGACCTTATGAATGTGATGTTTGCCAGAAAAAATGTGCCAAGTTATCAAACTTAGAAGTACATAAAAGAACACATACTGGATACAAACCTTATGAATGTGATGTTTGCAACAAGAGATTTGTAGCAATAAACAGTTTGGCAATACATAAAAGAGCACATACTGGGGAGAGACCTTATGAATGTGGTGTTTGCAAGAAAACATTTTCTCAATCATCCCACTTAATGGCACATAAACAAACGCACACAGGAGACAAACCTTATAAATGTGATATTTGCGATAAGAAATTTATGAGATCAAGTTACATAGCAGTACATAAACGACAACATACCGGAGAAAAGCCTTACACTTGTAATGTTTGCAACAAAAGATTTTCAGTGTCAAGCAGTTTAACAGGACATAAGAGAACACATACCGAAGAAAAACCGTACGAATGTGATATTTGCAAGAAAACATTTTCGGCATCAAGGTACTTAACAGTTCATAAAAAAACACATACTGAAGAATTACCTCATGAATGTGTTGTTTGTGGCATAAAAATTGAGATATCCGACCTCTAAGCAATTCATGACAGAACACACTTTCTAATAATCATCACCTAATATCTCATTTAAGAGGACATGGCCTGTTAGTGTGCGGACTTGCAAGAACATGAGAGATATACTAGGAAACATTATGATTGATATGAACGTCAAAATACCATTTACTGATCTTTGAGGTTTAAAATACAAGGAAAAAGACCGTTGTACCTCTTACCAACGCGTGATGTCAACATTCGGAGTCAGGAGAACCAACAAGTATTCAATTGTTGCAGTACAGTAGGTGCCGTTTTTTTAATTAAAGCCAGCATTCAAGTTCTCTAACTTAAGGTAGATGTCGGAGAAAATTTAAATTAATTTCATGATGAAAATTAGCTACATTATCACCTTAATATAGTGGTACGAACAACGTAAGTTGCATTGCTTACAACAAGAAAATATATTCACGAGACGAAGGGAGGGTAACTGTATATTCAATGTTAAATGAATAATTTCGTAAGCAAACTTGTTGCAATAGAAGAGGTATGCACAGTAACTAGTTTGCTTATGAATTAGCTTTACAAGGACATTTGATCTCAACTTTGAAATTTGATTAGGCTGGAAAGCTGTTTAATTATAATCATTAGTGTGTAGTGTATATGCAATACTGACTCGTCCCCAGTCGCTCACTCCGTGTTGAATTATTCCCATGGTCATTTGCATCCTGCACTATTGTTTTGTTAGAGCAATCCCATGGATCATTGCGCATTTTTTCAGATTGAGCGGTTTGAGGGTCTGTGAAAGAGCCCGTATTCAATACAGCACAAATGCAAATGTGATAAACAGCTTTTGAATCATATGCAAACTCGTTTAAACAGAGGAGTTACAGTATAACCAGTTTGCATACGAGTGCCTCGAGGGGTAATTGGGGTTTACCAATGGTATTCAGTATGTGACTCAATCATTGTAAATTGATTGGAGTGATTAATTACTCATTAATTGCACAATATATTAGTAGTTGTATATGTTGTATCTACAAAATATAATGTATTATTGAGGTTATTATTGCTGGTTGATAGCGTGGGTTTCAAATATAGTTAATTTAATTAGAATTTCGGATAACGACGAGAAAATTCCATGTAATTACCGTAATAAATTCCGTGTATGTTCGCATGATGAAAATGTAAATATAATCGTTTTGTTCGTGGAAAATATCACGTCTAGTTATTTGATAAAGCTTTCGATCCATAAGTCTGTAAATAATATAAGACTTTAATCTTGAACGGTCTGTGCCAGTGTAGGTAGTGGCGATAATAAGAAAGTTTCGGATTGATAGGGATGCAAAAATACAAGGAGAACTTCGACGTTTCTGGCTAAGGCCCTTCGTCGGAATGTTAGTATTTGGGGTCGGGAAAATTACATGAGCTTTTATACAAAAGAATATAAAAGTGATTACGTGAAATAATACAAAAAATAAACCAATCAGATGGATTTAGGACCTGTTCATATGGAGGCGAGTTACCCAGCAAGGCGAGTTACTCGCCCAGGCGGGACAAACAAGCGCTCTGTTTATATGGAATCGAGTTACACATGTAAAAACGTACAAGTTGTTACAGGTCTGCTAAGAAGTTGTTACAAATCTGTTCACAAGCTGTCGATAAGTTGTCTTCGCACTGCTTGTCCCACTTGTTCTAATAAGCTTGTGTCGTCAACCTTGTAACATTAGGGAGCTTAAGCATGTAGGACGGCAACACGACGATGACGGCAACCAATACAATGAGTCAATAAAAATAAATAAATAATTAAAGTTCGCTCTGTTTACAACGTCAAATCACAGATTTTCACGTCTTTTATACAACGCCTGCATTTCAAGCCGTAACAACGTGCACCTTAAAATTCGGTTCAGTAGAACTCTTCCCAAACGTAAAGCCATTTTTTTCAACTTCTTATACTGTATTAGATTCATAGGAATTATAATATACGACAAGTTTTCTTTACTATCATTTATTTGAAGGAATTTGTTTTGGCCGTCGTCGTCGTCGTCGTGTTGCCGTCCTACATGCTTAAGCTCCCTAAACTTGTTTATCATGACTCTATCAGACTTGTTAGAACAACCTTATGACAAGTCTGATCAAGCTTGTTACAAGTTGTTAACAGCTTCTTCCAAACTTGTTACAACAACTGAGAACAAGCAGTGCGAAGACAACTTGTTGATAGCTTGTGAACAGATTTGTAACACTTTGTTTGCAGACTTGTAACAACTTGTGCGTTTTTACGTGTGTAGGCGAGATCCAGCCTCTTTCTGCCGGGAACTCGCCAAGGCGAATTACTCGGCTGCATCATGTAAACAGTCACCCAGGATTACTACTAGTTTCTATAATAGCCGTGGGATCTCGCCGATGCCGGAGTAACTCGCCCTGTAAACAATAAATGTAAATCGCATTTCAGAATATATTAATACAAACTACAACAAATGCAAAAACCACAAACCACCTGCATTTCGGCAGTCAACGATGTCAAACACTACGTGCAACTCCTCCCATCTCATATACTGCATCTCATGCAGTAGGTGTGGCATGCTTTATACTGGGGAAACTGGAAGATCTTTGAGGACAAGGTTTGGTGAGCATCGGCGTGCAGTCATTGGCAACGATGCTAACCAGCCTGTTTCCAGACATTTTAATAGTGGCGATCACAGTGTTTCAGATATGAAAATTCGAGTCTTCTGTCCCATTTCTGGAAGCGACGATAGCTGCAAAAGACGATGATATGCGCCTCATTTCCAAACTTGGCACTGTCCACCCCCATGTCATTAACGAACGTTTTCCTATGTTTAACTCTATTTGTCTTTGCCTGTCAACGCAGACATTAACAGTACTTTCAATTATCACCTTGTAACTTATTCCTTACTTGTTTCATATATATTTTTTGTATTTGTTGTATACTTCTGTATATATATATACGTGATCGCTTTAATATTCACTAGTATAAAAGCTCATGTAATTTTCCCGACCCTCCCGACGAAGGGCCTTCGCTGGAAACGTCGAAGTTCTCCTTGTATTTTTCAGGTAGGTGCATCCCGATCAATCCAATGACTTACATTAATTTAGTACATTATTTTTTTTACATTACCTTGACTACATACATGCATACGAACGAACAGACCACGAGACTTTAGTATTATATTACTTGCACTGATCAGGATTCGGGCATAAACGGGTCTTGATGCCACTTTTTACCATGATCATTGCGACTTGCATAAAATATAACCTCTTGCAATGCAATCCCAGGAATATTTTTTCAAACATTGCAAGACACGTTACATGAAAAATTAAACCGTTGTGCTTCCACAAAACAAAACGATTATATTATTTGTACAAAGTAGGTGGAGGTTTATTATTTTTCTGTCAATAAAAAACTATTAATAATAGCGTGTTTTGTTCTTGTTTATTTGGATAAATTTACTAAATTCTTGGTACTTTATAAACGTTAATACTTTAATTTGTGTTGCCATGGTGCAGTACCACATATTTTGTCAGCAGAGATCCCTTTATTAATTAATTGCAATAATTTCTATTGTTCTTTTTCTTCATTATGTTTCCTTGATGATGTAGATATGAAATAATTTTGCGAAGTGCACAGTGCTGTCAGTGCATGGAAATGACATACCTGCTTTATGTTTTGGAGGAGATAAAATTTTATTTTACAAGTTTTGCCACATTAAAATTGATAGACATATAAATACAGTTCATGACATAAATTAAACTCTAATTATACCAGATGACTCTAATTACCACAGTCCACACAGAGAAAAATTCTCCAATAACGATTCCAAAACACTCAAATTGTAAAATTAAACTTCGAAAAGTAACACAAACGTTAATTAACTTAAAAACAATTTGCAAACAGACAAATAAACAATCAAAATGTGATGCAACTATTATGCACGCGAACTAAAAACAGAAAACGTCAATAAAAGTCGTTTTTTAATCCGTATTTAATATTATATAAAGAAAAATACTGAATCAAAATAAATAGAGATTACTTCATGGTTGATGAGCGCGTACGATTTTTATGCACGAGTTGCGAAAAATTCCTATAAACGAACGAGTGAGCGCAGCGAACGAGTGAGTTTATAGGAATTTTTCGCAACGAGTGCATAATAAAGATCGTACAAGCGAATCAACCATGAAGTAATTTGTTTATTATATGAGTTATTATATATTAGAGTGAAATTTAAGTGCTGAACGATAGACACAATTCAAACCAAACGTTTCAAACATATATAATATGCATAAAAAAGTACAACAATAGCTACAACAACTGAATTATTTCGCTTTAAAATCGTAATTATTCAATGAAATTGTCATTGCAATGTTACAAAGTTCAAAAACTTGATAAACAATTACTGTATTTTGAGTAAAATTTAAACGTAAACAATATATGAATTACCGTCACGTTACCGTGTTCGAACGGACATCTAAAAAAACTGATCGTTGTTTTCTTGTACGCCAGTGGCGCGGCGGGAAAAGTAAATACGAAATTTTTCACTAGTGACAAATTCCGTACGTCCAATGAGAAGGCTAATACGACGTTCTTCACTAGTGGCGAATGTCGTATGTCCAATGAGATCCTCAGACATTTTAGGCATATGGTTTTTATTCGACAACTTTATCGCGTATAAAATTCAATACTCATAATAAAGCTAGGTATACAAACAAAAAAATAAAGCATCAGTCATCACAACAGAAAATGCCTTTGATTGTTTAAAATAGTATAATTAGCTGTGTATCAAACCCGATTGCGCTAGACTATATCATAATTTTGTGCTTAAGTTGTACAATAAATTGTCACTTATATCTCGAGAATAATTTTAAACTCAATTATATGTATAGGCTATACAAATCTAATATCTTCATAATGAAACAAGCATCTGAAGGCTTATCTGATGTAAACAGTTTGAATTAAAAAAAAAACCCAGTTCGGATTGACATGTTAAACCTGCATGTATAGATTTTTAGCTGGTCGCCTAATTTTGAAATGCTTCTCTAATGCTTCTCTCTTGTTCGTTCATTACCTTCGACTAAAGTAGTACGAGGTCTTGAAGTAATATTTGAATGTTTCGAAGTATAATATTTCCCAATAGTGGCCTTCCTTATAAAAAGAACCAAATACACCCTTTTCATAAATGGCTGCCGATTAAAAATTCTTTTATGTGCATATAAATTGGCCCAACTAGCCTCGTTTCTGGGTAGAAATTCCTTATAAATCTTAACATGAGTACGACGCTAGTTGGGCCAATTTATATGCACATAAAAGAATTTTTAATCGGCAGCCATTTATGAAAAGGGTGTATGAATGTATAAATTCTATTTGCAGCCATATTTTGGTTTTTTCTTTGTAGAAATAATCGACCACGTAATGGCGAATAGACCTGACATACCTGTACCAGGGACAGGGTAATGTATATGCAGATTATAAAATTTGTAATTAATCAGAAAATGTAGACAATTTTCAAATGGCTTTTTGGTTTCAAATGACCTTGAAAAACTAAATTTTCAAAATTCTTCAACTTTTGTGTAAATGTGTAAATATGAGTAAATAAGGGTAAATAAATGTTTTTTGATTTCTTTAATGCTAAAACCTTTCTTATAACATTAAACGCCGAAGTGTAAAAGGGCTACCACATCAAAACCGCATAAAACGTCCTCGAAAGTTGAGAAAAATTCTTTGAAGTCGGGCCATTTGAAAATTAACATGACAGCTGCATGCAGATTGAGAGAGATACAACTACCTGAATATCTGGTTATCGTAACGACCTACACTGGAATGCACAAACAGTTTTTTTATACTCCTTGTACATAATGCATGAAAATGCTTTGAAATAAACCCAGCCCACCTAAACTGAACGCTTGCTTTGCGTGCAACAGTATTGGGCGTTACTTATACCAGTGTAGGGCGTGTTCTTTGAGATTGTCTATGCACTTGCATGGACGTATTTAGGTTTTTGTTTATATAAAAAAGCACATATTAGAGTGATATGTACAAATTGAACTTTCATGCATGGTTATATACAATACCCTATCATAACCATGCCATATACTGTATAACAATAATTTTTTATTTGAAGACGGTTACAATATACCTAGTAAGTCAAAAGACGTATCTTGCCCAGGGCTCTATCATGTACAGAATCAGATAAATACATGCAAGATAAAAGAAGGGTATACCAAGAAATATTATACCTCAAATTCAAATTCTCCAATCAGGAAACTTAGTTTGTGCCACGTGAGCATGAAATTAATTGCGATATCACGCTTTACGTCATCAAATATGGAGCCTGCGTTCCTTTTGAAAATGTTCCACCCCATGTTCCCCGGGGAACATGGGGTGGAACATTATTCGCGTAGACCACGCGAGACAACACGCATGACAACAACATGGCCGACAAAATATAAATAGTATTGATGAGTGATGAATAATCAAAATTTAAACGTAAAGCCTGGGGGCTTTTTCAAAATTTTGAAGCAAATTTTGAAAAATGTTGTCATTAATTTTCCAAACGATATGTGATTCGAAAGAAAAGCGACGATGCTTGCGTTAATCCGAAAATAAAACATCGTATTCACGAAGGTATGTGTCAAGTTTTTAATTCTCAACTTGGAGGCTTTTAATTTTCGGTATAATATATCATTTATAGACCCTCCGCTCGGGGGATTCGGCGAAATATTACCCTCAGTGATGATATTTCGCCGAATCCCCCGAGCGGAGGGTCTATAAATGATAAATGTTTATCCTAATTTACACCTTTATACGTTATAATGTTGTAAACCAGTAATATGAAACATTCTGACCAAATGCTATATACATGTAAGATATTGGAATTAGCACTGGCCAATAAAAGACTAAGTGTATTTAATTAAGTTATACGTTTTTCAATTGTTGTGTATGTTTTAGACGGCGTAAATACACCAAAGATGAAGATAAGAAGATATGGCAACACGTCAAAGAACGATCACGTACATGTGATGTGTATACTGGTGGAAACGCTTTTTGGATACAGATGCAAATAGAACAGGTGAATGAAATTGTTGAATTATTGAAACTATACAAACTTCGGAACATGTCAAGCAGTCTTTGCTTACCGATACTTTTACTAATATTGTTGTTGAATTGATTTTACTATAATCCCTATATACAGTACTGCACGAATAATTGCGCAAAAATATTTACATGCATGCGCGCGCTCATATACGTGCGTTTTTAGGCTTGTGTAAATATCTGTCTAATATTAGACGTCATGCTGCAACTTGTTTAAGGTGGCTCCCTAGGGTTTTTGCATTATACTACACTATAGTATCCAGTATAGCCACAATAGTTTCCTGAATATGGGGACCCTGATGTGCTGGCTAATGATATTGGGGAATTTTTTGTCCAGAAGATTGAGCGCATCCATGCTGAGTTTGATTCTTCTGCCCTTGAAACAAGCCATTCGTCTAGATCTGTCCCAGAATTTACTGAACTGATGTCCCGTTTTGATTCCTTTGACATCTTAAATGAAGAAAATGTCAAAGATTTGATATCTAAATCAAGTAAAAAATCTTGCACTCTGGACCCAATGTCCACTTCATTGGTTTTAAAATGTCAAGATATTCTCCTTCCTGTGATTACCAGGATGATTAATCTATCATTACAATCTGGTGTGTTTTGTGATGAATGGAACCAAGCATTAGTTCAGCCACAGCTTAAAAAATCAAAAACAGAAACGGTATTTGAGAATCTTCGCCCTATCAGTAATCTGACATTTACATCTAAATTAACAGAACGTGCTGTTTTTAATCAGACAAATGACTACTTGAATTTATACCAACTTTATCCAAAGGCACAATCGGCTTATCGCAAGTATCATAGTACGGAAACGGCCTTACTACGTGTTAAGCATGATATTTTAATGAACATGAACCGTCAGCATGTTACCTTACTCGTAATTTTGGATCTGAGCGCTGCATTTGACACTGTCGACCATCATATAATGCTCGAACGACTGAAATCCAGTTTTGGCATCCAAGACCAAGTACTTAAATGGTTTACCTCCTATCTTTCTAACCGTTCGCAATTCATCTCTGTAAATGCTGGTACATCTAAGCGTTTTGAACTAAAAAATGGCGTACCTCAAGGATCGTGTCTTGGCCCACTTCTGTTTGTTTTATACGTGTCCAAATTATTCAAGATTTTGGAAAGTCACTTACCCGATGCCCATGCTTTCGCCGATGACAATCAACTGTACGTTTCATTTCAACCAGATTCAATGTCTGAACAACTGTCTGCGGTTACTGTCATGGAAAATTGTATTGATGATATTAAAACATAGATGCTAAACTCAAACTTAACGACGGTAAGACCATAGATATCTTATATACACTAGATAGCGCATCTTTATTAGTAAAATTGAAACCAAGAATATTCCAGCGGTTACCCCCATTTGAATAGATGGCGGCCATGTTGGTCGTTCCCACTCGCTAATAAACGCTTAAAAATAACAATAACTTTCATCATTTGAATAGTTTAAAAATGTATTTGGAATAGGTTTTACTTAATGTTTAAGTTGCCTGTTTAAGAAATAGAAAATATACGAATCTTCTCATTTCGTGGGAACGACCTGAGACTGCAATCACGGCTTCAATTTTTGAATTGCAGAATAACTAGATGCGCTATCTAGTGTATATATAAGATATCTATGGGTAAGACTGATTTTTTTATTATTGGTACACGACAACAGCTCGAAAAAGTCAATTTTGATACTTTGCGTATTGGCGATTCTTATGTCACAGCGTCTAGTGAAGCTAAAGATCTAGGATTTTGGCTTGATTCCCAAATGAAATGTGATACCAATGTGAACAGATCCTGCAAGGCGGCGTTTTTCCACCTATTCAACATCAGGAGGATAAGAAAGTTCCTGACACATGAAACCGCTCAAATACTAATTAATTCATTTGTGACAAGTCGTTTAGACTATTGTAACAGTTTGTACTATGGTTTGCCTGCGAATCAGCTTAACAAATTTCAACGTGTGCAGAATGCAGCAGCGAGATTAATATGTAACGTGTCACGGTTTGATCATATAACTTTGATTGATTTACATTGACTTCCAGTAAAGTTTAGAATAGATTTCAAAATTCTACTGATTGTTTTTAAAGCACTTCATGGATTGGCACCTGACTATATCTCTGAGCTTATAACTATCAAACCTCCATCGTCTTATAGCATGAGATCGAATTCGAAACTCTTGCTCCAGAAGACTACCCTCAAAACGTTACCGACTCTTGGTGATCGTTCGTTTGGATGTGCAGCGCCAAACTTGTGGAATGATTTACCTTCACGCATTCAGCAAGGTGATTCCATTGGGAGCTTCAAGAAACTCTTAAAGACACACTTATTTAGGAAAGCTTATTATAA
>CACRXK020007112.1:0-23554 GCA_902702795.2 Paramuricea clavata
AAGTGTTTTGAACATTTCTAAATCGATCTAAACCGAAAAATGGCCGGAAATTTTCTAAATTTGACTTTGGTTTAAAAGGCAGCACTTGCCTTGCGATGGTAACGTCTAGTTTTAATTGACACGATCCACGTCGATCCACGAAGCCGGCGAACGGCTAAGCGTAGTAGAAAGTATACTAATACACGGCTAAGCACGGCTAAGCATTATTTATTTATAAATGCGCATTAAAATTCCCCTGTGCCAAAACTTTCTGCAGCAATATCCGTTTTGAACCTTTCTCTGTCGGTGTATAACAATTTTTTTTCTCATTTTGGCCGAAATGAGATTCACCTCATGAGATGAGCAGGTCACAACAATGTACTTGTGTTTTTAATTTTACCAGAATTGCAAATTGTCCACTGATGGCTTAGTGGTATGTCGTTTAGCCTGTCTCGATAAGCATTTGAGTTCAAATCCAGTTGAACTCATGTTTTGTAGCAGACTCACAATATTTTTTTCCCTTTATTTATTTTGACTATTTTTTATTCTTTTTATACCTCTATGTGCAAAATCCGTTTACAAGTATAAGAAAATATTGTCATGTTGAAACTGGCTCGAAAAGATTAAGTTAATCATTCCATATTGTCTAATTTCGCAAGGATTTAACGCGGCACTTTCCGTGCGATAGTAACTTCTAATTTTAGTTGACTCTATCACGAAGCAGGCGAACGGCTAAGCGTAGTAGAAAGTATATTAAAACACGGCTAAGCATTTTTTATAACAAAATGCGCATTAAAATTCCCCTGTAGCAAAACGTTTTGCATCAATATGCGTTTTGAACATTCCTAAGTCGATCTAAACCGAAAAATGGCCCGAAATTTTCTAAGTTTGACTTTGGTTTAAAACCGCAGCACTTGCCTTGCGATAGTAACTTCTAGTTTATAGTTCTGTCGATGCACGAAGCCGGCGAACGGCTAAGCTAGTAGAAAGTATATTAAAACACGGCTAAGGACGGCTAAGCATTTTTTATATCAAAATACGCATTGAAATTGCCCTGTACCAAAACTTTTTGCATCAATAAGTGTTTTGAACATTTCTAAGTCGATCTAAACCGAAAAATGGCCCGAAATTTTCTAAATTTGACTTTGGTTTAAAAGGCAGCACTTGCCTTGCGATGGTAACTTCTAGTTTTAATTGACACGATCCACGTCGATCCACGAAGCCGGCGAACGGCTAAGCGTAGTAGAAAGTATATTAAAACACGGCTAAGCATTATTTATTTATAAATGCGCATTAAAATTCCCCTGTGCCAAAACTTTCTGCAGCAATATCCGTTTTGAACCTTTCTCTGTCGGTCTATAACAATTTTTTTTCTCATTTTGGCCGAAATGAGATTCACCTCATGAGATGAGCAGGTCACAACAATGTACTTGTGTTTTTAATTTTACCAGATTTGCAAATTGTCCACTGATGGCTTAGTGGTATGTCGTTTAGCCTGTCTCGATAAGCATTTGAGTTCAAATCCAGTTGCACTCATGTTTTGTAGCAGACTCACAATATTTTTTCCCCTTTATTTATTTTGACTATTTTTTGTTCTTTTTATACCTCTATGTGCAAAATCCATTTACAAGTATAACAAAATATTGTCATGTTGAAACTGGCTCGAAAAGATTAAGTTAATCATTCCATATTGTCTAATTTCGCAAGGATTTAACGCGGCACTTGCCGTGCGATAGTAACTTCTAGTTTTAGTTGACTCTATCACGAAGCCGGCGAACGGCTAAGCTAGTAGAAAGTATATTAAAACACGGCTAAGGACGGCTAAGCATTTTTTATATCAAAATACGCATTAAAATTGCCCTGTACCAAAACTTTTTGCATCAATAAGTGTTTTGAACATTTCTAAGTCGATCTAAACCGAAAAATGGCCCGAAATTTTCTAAGTTTGACTTTGGTTTAAAACCGCAGCACTTGCCTTGCGATAGTAACTTCTAGTTTATAGTTGTGTCGATGCACGAAGCCGGCGAACGGCTAAGCTAGTAGAAAGTATATTAAAACACGGCTAAGGACGGCTAAGCATTTTTTATATCAAAATACGCATTAAAATTGCCCTGTACCAAAACTTTTTGCATCAATAAGTGTTTTGAACATTTCTAAGTCGATCTAAACCGAAAAATGGCCCGAAATTTTCTAAATTTGACTTTGGTTTAAAAGGCAGCACTTGCCTTGCGATGGTAACTTCTAGTTTTAATTGACACGATTCACGTCGTTCCACGAAGCCGGCGAACGGCTAAGCGTAGTATAAAGTATATTAAAACACGGCTAAGCATTATTTATTTATAAATGCGCATTAAAATTCCCCTGTGCGAAAACTTTTTGCATCAATATCCGTTTTCCACCTTTCTCTGTCGGTCTATAACATTTTTTTTTTTTCATTTTGCCCGAAATGAGATTCACTTCATGAGATGAGCAGGTCACAACAATGTACTTGTGTTTTTTAATTTTACCAGAATTAGAAATTGTCCACTGATGGCTTAGTGGTATGTCGTTTAGCCTGTCTCGATAAGCATTTGGGTTCAAATCCAGTTGAACTCATGTTTTGTAGCAGACTCACAATATTTTTTTCCCTTTATTTATTCTGACTATTTTTTTATTCTTTTTATACCTCTATGTGCAAAATCCGTTTACAAGTATAAGAAAATATTGCCATGTTGAAACTGGCTCGAAAAGATTAAGTTAATCATTCCATATTGCCTAATTACGCAAGGATTTAATGCGGGACTTGCCGAGCAATAGTAACTTCGAGTTTTAGTTGAGTCTATCACGAAGCCGGCGAACGGCTAAGCGTAGTAGAAGGTATATTAAAACACGGCTAAGCACGGCTAAGCATTTTTTATATCAAAATGCGCATTAAAATTCCCCTGTACCAAAACGTTTTCCATCAATATGCGTTTTGAACATTTCTAAGCCGATCTAAACCGAAAAATAGCCCGAAATTTTCTAAATTTGACTTTAGTTTAAAAGGCAGCACTTGCCTTGCGATAGTAACTTCTAGTTTATGGTTGAGTCGATGCACGAAGCCGGCGAACGGCTAAGCTAGTAGAAAGTATATTAAAACACGGCTAAGGACGGCTAAGCACTTTTTATTACAAAATACTCATTAAAATTGCCCTGTACCAAAACTTTTTGCATCAATAAATGTTTTGAACATTTCTAAGTCGATCTAAACCGAAAAATGGCCCGAAATTTTCTAAATTTGATTTGGTTTAAAAGGCAGCACTTGCCTTGCGATGGTAACTTCTAGTTTAATTGACACGATCCACGTCGATCCACGAAGCCGGCGAACGGCTAAGCGTAGTAGAAAGTATATTAAGACACGGCTAAGCATCATTTATTTATAAATGCGCATTATAATTCCCCTGTGCCATAACTTTCTGCATCAATATCCGTTTTGAACCTTTCTCTGTCGGTCTATAATAATTTTTATTTCATTTTACCCGAAATGAGATTCACTTCATGAGATGAGCAGGTCACAACAATGTACTTGTGTTTTTAATTTTACCAGAATTACAAGTCGTCCACTGATGGCTTAGTGGTATGTCGTTTAGCCTGTCTCGATAAGCATTTGGGTTCAAATCCAGTTGAACTCATGTTTTGTAGCAGACTCACAATATTTTTTCCTTTTATTTATTCTGACTATTTTTTATTCTTTTTATACCTCTATGTGCAAAATCCGTTTACAAGTATAAGAAAATATTGCCATGTTGAAGCTGCCTCGAAAAGATTAAGTTAATCATTCCATATTGCCTAATTACGCAAGGATTTAATGCTGTACTTGCCGAGCGATAGTAACTTCTAGTTTTAGTTGAGTCTATCACGAAGCCGGTGAACGGCTAAGCGTAGTAGAAGGTATATTAAAACACGGCTAAACACGGCTAAGCATTTTTTATATCAAAATGCGCATTAAAATTCCCCTGTACCACAACGTTTTCCATCAACATGCGTTTTGAACATTTCTAAGCCGATCTAAACCGAAAAATAGCACGAATTTTTCTAAATTTGACTTTAGTTTAAAAGGCAGCACTTGCCTTGCGATAGTAACTTCTAGTTTCTGGTTGAGTCGATGCACGAAGCCGGCGAACGGCTAAGCTAGTAGAAAGTATATTAAAACACGGCTAAGGACGGCTAAGCACTTTTTATTACAAAATACTCATTAAAATTGCCCTGTACCAAAACTTATTGCATCAATAAATGGTTTGAACATTTCTAAGTCAATCTAAACCGAAAAATGGCCCGAAATTTTCTAAATTTGATTTGGGTTAAAAGGCAGTACTTGCCTTGCGATGGTAACTTCTAGTTTTAATTGACACGATCCACGTCGATCCACGAAGCCGGCGAACGGCTAAGCGTAGTAGAAAGTATATTAAAACACGGCTAAGCACGGCTAAGCATTATTTATTTATAAATGCGCATTTAAATTGCCCTGTGCCAAAACTTTCTGCATCAATATCCGTTTTGAACCTTTCTCTGTCGGTCTATAACAATTTTTTTTTCATTTTGCCCGAAATGAGATTCACCTCAAGAGATGAGCAGGTCACAACAATGTACTTGTGTTTTTAATTTTACCAGAATTACAAATTGTCCATTGATGGCTTAGTGGTATGTCGTTTAGCCTGTCTCGATAAGCATTTGAGTTCAAGTCCAGTTGAACTCATGTTTTGTAGCAGACTCACAATATTTTTTCCCCTTTATTTATTCTGACTATTTTTTATTCTTTTTATACCTCTATGTGCAAAATCCGTTTATACGTATAAGAAAATATTGCCATGTTGAAACTGGCTCGAAAAGATTATGTTAATCATTCCATATTGTCTAATTTCGCAAGAATTTAACGCGGCACTTGCCGTGCGATAGTAACTTCTAGTTTTAGTTGACTTTATCACGAAGCCGGCGAACGGCTAAGCGTAGTAGAAAATATATTAAAACACGGCTAAGCACGGCTAAGCATTTTTTATATCAAAATGCGCATTAAAATTCCCGTGTACCAAAACGTTTTCCATCAATATGCGTTTTGAACATTTCTAAGTCGATCTAAACCGAAAAATGGCCCGAAATTTTCTAAGTTTGACTTTGGTTTAAAACCGCAGCACTGGCCTTGCGATAGTAACTTCTAGTTTTAGTTGACTCTATCACGAATCCGGCGAACGGCTAAGCGTAGTAGAAAGTATATTAAAACACGGCTAAGCTCGGCTAAGCATTTTTTATATCAAAATGCGCATTAAAATTCCCCTGGACCAAAACTTTTTGCATCAATATTCGTTTTGAACATTTCTAAGTCGATCTAAACCTGAAAATGGCCCGAATTTTTCTAAGTTTGACTTTGGTTTAATACGAAGTTGTCAGAGTCCCTGGGGTTCTTCCCCAGCCCGGAGAATGTTTATATTTTTAAAAAGTTCTAGGACTAGGACATATTGCAATTCTGGCGTTTTCTGAAGCGAATTAATCTGATTCTGCATGCTGTAATCTAGTGCTGCATCTGGATATTTCAACATATCATGTCCGATATCACTTGTAGATATCTGTTATTATTTTTTCTTGCATTAGAATTCGCGGAGACCATCTGTGCGCAAAATTAAAACTGAGCTAAAATAATACGCACGAAAAGGTTTGTAGTGTCTCGGTAACCCGCGTCATAGATATCCCATGGTTATCCTAAGGTATGTATAATTCCTGTCAGAGGGCATTTTTCTACAGTTGCTCATGGGCAGGTCTAATGATGTTCCTCTCGATAATTTCCATCTGCAAAAAGCTCTTCAACTGAAAGCTATCCAGCCATCCTGCTGAGCGAAAATGAGTACAAGCCGAATTACAGTAAGAGATCCATAGCGCCGCCACATGTAGTAATTGGCTAGCCAGCTTTTACAGTTTTAATAACGTAAGTTATAGCAATTATCAACATAACAAGGCAAAGCTAACTCGAATAAAATCGTTATTTATATAGGAAATACGAATGAAAAATTAATGCCATGATGGGCGTCCTTTGTCACTTTAGACCCTTTGCACTGACGTCACAAACCCTTAGAGTGTCCTCCAGATGCTCCCTAACAATATCTGTTCGGGTACAACAACCACATACAGCGCAAAAATGAACCATTTTAATACAAAATTATTATAAACTTTTACAAAATTTGCTTTGTTTACAAAAGTTATACTATGCGTAGATTGCTAATTTGTCCTCCAGATGCATTGTCATCCGCGCTGTGACGTCATGTGCAATGGGTCTATATGGCGTTTGACGTTGTTAAAGTTACAGTCTATTAGAAAGATTCTCTCTAGAAATATTTCAGTACAAATTTTAAAAATCAATATGAATATCTATATTTTCCGAGACGTCTCAGAACTTGCCTCAGTAAGTTCACTGACTGTAAAAATTTGCATCGCGTTCGTATGAGGAACCGGGCGGGATTCCCGCCAGAAGGGTCATCAGTGAAAACAGTTTTCCATCAAGAAACTGAATGTGAGATTTGCCGCTTAATAGTTGACCGATTTTTACTTAGCTTAATTGTTACAAAAGCATTGTAGCGTGGGGCTGTCTGTAACGACACCTGCGCGGCTGGCGGCCTGCCCGCGAAGGAAACACACAGCCACACGCCACGTCATTTCTGAATACAAGTCAAAATTTAACAAAGAGAAATAAAAGGATACAAAACCTACTGAGGCCCCTTTCAACTTGCAACATATCAAAGACAATGTCATCGGTTTAGTCGGCATATCATTTCTGAACTCTTTTGGAACGTTTTCGTAAATAGAACATTTTACTGATTCTTTCTGTGATACACAGAGAATGACTGCACATTATCTATTTTTATTACATTCTGTAATGACTCTAGATTCTAAAAAGCGGCCCTAGGCAGGAATAATCTACTTTAATATCTTCCGGCTAACACGAGCTTAAACGAAATGAGAATCTAATATCGTGCGTCATTATCGCGTGATAAATCTATAGCATCAGGTAGCATCTGCGTCAGATGCCCACGCACAAGATTCTCGTTAACCAATTGTTTCTAAGAGAGCGTGTGGAATTGTCGGTGGAATTTAGGAAGAAACAGAATAATAAGATATATGTTGCCTTTGAAATTAAATACATTAATATAGCTATTAAAGTATTAGACAGCCGTGGGAACTACATGAAAACTGAGATTAGAACTGTCTGTACCTCACAGAAAAGATATTGATCAAAGGGCCTTTGAAACGTCAAAAGTGATGTTAGACAATATTTGTGAAACTATTATTTGTATGCATGCATGCATGCACCGTTTGAATTTTGCACTATTTCTCCAGTTGCATTTGCATTGGACTCGTAATCTGATATCTCAGGAAATCTGCCCCCCTCTCAATTCCTCCCCCTCGCCACGGGGCAAAGTTCCATGGAATATCGCCCTCCCTTACCTTATGATTATATAATATCTGGCAACAATTCGCAATAACAGCTTACTTTTAATGGCCTTCTAAAGGGACATTTTACGGTTAGATGACTATCCAGTATAAATGTTTAGTTTAGGTTTCCTCCTAGCTGTACTAGTAACACTGGATCAATAAGAGATGATCCTTACTGGACCTCTAGGGAGAACAGTTTAGAACTGGATCAATAAGAGATGATCCTTACTGGACCTCTAGGGAGAACAGTTTAGAACTGGATCAATAAGAGATGATCCTTACTGGACCTCTAGGAAGAACAGTTTAGAACTGATAGAGCTCTCCAGCATAAATAAAGTTAGTTTAGTTTAGGTTTCCTCCTGTAGTAACACTGGATCAGTAAGAGATGATCGTTACTGTTCCTCTAGGACTAGGGAGAACATCTTAGGACTGATAGAGCTATATATCAATTAACATAAATAAAGTTAGTTAAGTTTGTAGGTGTCCTGCTTAAAATTGAGATAATCCTTGTTCTATACCTCTAGCAAAGCGGTTTAAAGAAGATGAAATAAGATGTAATAATGTTCTTGAAACAATGTTCTTGCACGCAAAGTTTTTCAATCGACCAACACAGGTTCTCCGTACTAGGAGTGGAACATATGAAATCAAACACCGGTTCGTAAAAATGAAAGCCACAAGTACTGTAACTATTGAAATGAAGTGCTCTACTTTTGTACCATGAATGTTGCCAATATTTATGTATGTTACCAACCAGTCGCCCCTCGCTGGGACACAAAATATTGCTGCTTGGGGGGTTTGACCCCGATACGATTGGATGATCTTAATTAAACAAGTGCCTTTGTTCACATCTTATATCTAAGCCACTACCTGTTTTGCCGTAAACAAACTAATGATAGTTGAATTTTCATCCAAGCAAATCTTGTCACGAAATGTATAATGCGAATTTTAAAAGCCAACGGAAAGCCAGCTATTATAAAGCAAACCAGACTACTTTTCCCTCACTTTTTACCTCCAAATAAAAGAAAATTTATTAATTAAACTGGGCAGCTCTATCAGTTCTAAACTGTTCTTCATAGAGGTCCAGTAATTAGCATCCTCTCTTATTGATCAAGTGTTACTGCAGGAGGAAACCTAAACTAAACTCATTTTATTTATACTGGATGTATATAGCTCTATCATTTCTAAACTGTTCTTTCTAGAGGTCCAGTAAGGATAATCTCTTATTTATCCAGTGTTACTACATGCACGGGAGGGAACCTAAACTAAACTAACTTTATTTATACTGGATAGTTCGATCAATTATAATTAAACTGTAATTCTCCCTAGAGGTCCAATAAGCATCGTCTCTTCACTCTTCAGATCCAGTGTTACTGCAGGAAGAAACCTAAACTAAACTCATTTTATTATACTTGATAGTTCTAAATTTTTTCTATAGAGGTCCATGCCAGTAAGGATCATCTCTTATTGATCCAGTGTTACTGCAGGAGGAAACCTAAACTAAACTAACTTTATTTATACTGGATAGCTCTATCAGTTCTAAACTGTTCTTCCTAGAAGTCCAGTAAGGATCATCTCTTATTGATCCAGTGTTACTGCAGGAGGAAACCTAAACTAAACTAACTTTATTTATACTGGATAGCTCTATCAGTTCTAAACTGTTCTTCCGGCTGGAGATCCAGTAAGGATCATCTCTTATTGATCCAGTGTTACTGCAAGAAGAAACCTAAACTAATTTTTTTATACTTGATAGTTCTAAATTGTTTTCCATAGTCATAGAGGACCAGTGAGGTTGTTCCTTATTGATCCCGTGTTAGTACAAGAGGTTCGCGTTACTACAGGAAGAAAGCTGTAATTATTTTTTCCCCCGCATAGAGCAGAGATCCAGTACAGCCATTCAATATTGTTCCAGCGTTATGTTCCAGCATGGTACCTGCAGAAAACCGGCTGTGCAGTAGGGGCATACATGAAACTAGAGCGCTCTTCATTCTTCTCACACTGCAACGGAGCTGAAATTATAATCAGGCAACTGCATCAGTTGTATAGCAATGTGGGAACCAACGCATCGTAATTCATGTAATAACTATGCCACGAACACTGTCACAGACCCAAACGCAACAACACTTTAGTTCATTCGCTCGCAATGAATTATTCTTGGCCTTAAGGAGTGGTCGTTAATAATGAAAGGAAGGCGGTGACTGAGAAATTTTATTTCACTCTTTGCTGAGACCGCCCCCAAAAGGTATGCTAATTATTTACAAGACGCCCCCGAACTCCATAACAAAAAGTGTAATTCAACCCCCCCTGTCCATTTTCATAGTAAAACCTCCAGCAATGAATATTTTGGTGGGAAAATTGCCGATTGATGTTGCTAGTAAAGTTTAGTAAAGTGCCGTTAAAGTCATACTGTACCATAACATGGCACAAGAAAAAAACATTTTCACTCGTCTATTTGGGTTTCAGGTCGTCCCAGTTCACGAGTAAAACAGCTCATATTTTTCTCACCCACCGCCCCCTCCCCTCCCCCATAACGTAATTTTCTTATGTTACGATGTTACGATAAAGAATACATTGGTCGACACCATGGTCGACACGCCTAATCACAAGGTTTTGGGTAAAAATTAGGCTAGTATTGTGGATTATTGGGATTGTGTTCAATAGCATTGTGGATTATTGAGATTGATTTAAACAATCGAATTATTTAAATCACCTGAATTCGAAACACATTTAGAACACATTAGAGCTATGTTACATTGTATCGCGGATCGGTTTTTGTTTCGCTCGCGAAACGTTGTGGGCCAAGTGTAAACAGCTTCCCCGCCCCCGCCCTACTGTGGTCTTCTATGCTTTCGTCTTTTCTCGCATATATTGACCAAAAACCAAAATATTGCAGACGTCATTTGAAAGAGCGTGAAACTATACCTGTGAATAAAGAATTTGCTAGATAATGTTTCGTGATTCGTAATTCAAGATGGCGTCTAGCAAACAACAACTTAATTGCTATTCTGACCTTATTTACGGGTATAGCTTGCTCACTATTTGGCGAATGACGTCTGCAATATTTTTGTTTTGGTAAATATGTACAAGAAAAGACGAATTAGGCATAGAAAGGCGAGGGCGGAAGCTGTTTACACTTGGGCCGTGTAACGTTGCACGAACGAAGCAAAAACCTATCCGGCACAGTGCACACAAGCCTTATCCGGTATGATTTTTGCATCGCTTTTCGCGCAAGCCATCCGATACAATATAAACATAGCCTAGAACTCATTTATCACAATAGCTTTCTTCTATTCATATTATTTCATTTTGGCCACCCCTCACCCCACCTCCCCTCCCGAGGGTGCGGGGTGCCCCTTTGCTCGGGAATGCGTGGATTTTTCTAGTGCGCGCAAGGCATGCCGGTACGGTTTTCCCCAGTCCCCAGGGGATCGCGGATTCGCGGAGGGCCAATCCAGTTGGCCAATCTGAGAATTCGGTGTTCAGTGTAGATTTACATGGTGATTCGCTGGGGAGCGAGACACGATTTTTAGAAAAATCATTTGTTCGTATTTATTTTTACTAATGAGTCGAGTAACATCGTGGATATTCTACGAACACATCGCTACATTAGATCGGGCACATTAGATGGTAAATTTGACGGTTTTCGTGGATAGATTTCGAACACAAACAACGGACATGCAAGCGAATGAAATTGCTTCGCGAAACGAGTTCCAATACGCCAACACGAATGGCGAAACGAACGTGGAGCCTGTTATACAAAACGTATGGAGTCAAAAGCAAAGCGCGGAGAAGACCGAAAGCACAAGAGGCCATAGCGTGGCGAACGAAGGCGAATCGCATTTTACCTTCGCTTACGAACGACCGAGTATGCTGGCTGTACAACAACTCAACGGCACACGCATTGCTACTACAGATGTAAATAAGATTTCGTATGTACACATTGCTCCAAAAGTCGAGGGCAGAAGGCTTTCTTATACTGGTTCCTTATCTGAGAATGCTAGCAGTTCGCCGTCAAATTCGCCCGACGGTGCTATCGTTCCTGCAAGAGATTTATATGGGGAGAATCAGATGCCAATAAAGGTAGGATTCCAAGCTATATAAATGGTGTTTATTTACAGGTATTACTTGAGTGTTGCATAAAATTGCATCTTCGTATCCTCAACGTGCATTTTGCTATTCATAGCTGCGAGTTTTAAAAGCCCTTCAGATTCGTATGCGAAATGGGGTAAATATTTGATTCGAACACAATCGAACACCGAAATAATTTCTCCATGAAATTTGTACCCGTTTCTCTTAAAAAATGAATATTGAAATACCCGATATGCGCCTTTGTTCGCTGCTGTTTACAAAAGGCAACAAAAAATGTGCATTTTCAACGCGTACATGCTGTAATTGTAAACCGTTTTAGTTTTAATTTGGTGGGAAATTTGCCCCGTAACTCGCCGTGTTTGGGGGTCTCGTGCAGATCTCTTATGTGTAAAATGTATAGAAGTAATATTAAAATGGCGGCACATCAGCAAAGCATTCTTTAAACGGACGAATGATTGTGCCACTTAACAAACAGCTAAGCTTCTGTGGGTTGTATTAAATCAGCTTGTATTCTGTAAAATACAGTTTTCTGTTTAAATTGCGAGAGCGTTTATAAATATACACGTTGGACAGGCCAGCTGTTTATATCACTTTATTTTAAAATGGTACTTTAAATTTTTCCATTGAAGGCAAAAATATGTGAAACATATAAAGGCAGGAAAAAGCACTATAGGATAGCTCTTTTGTGTTTCGTAATTAAAACAGTTCGATTGTATCTATAACTTTTAGCATGCAAACCGCAAAAGCAGTTTTTACAACGCTTTTTGTGTGATAATTAACTACAATTTTTGTCTGAGATACCTGTGTAAATGGCTATAGCTTTTACAGGTGGTTTATTATAAGCCATTGAAGCATAAATTTGCCCTAGACCTTCGCTATCTTCGCATAAACAACTTTTTTCAAATTATAGGTCGCGCAAACATAAAACCATGATATCATTTCATTATGAATCTCATAGTTGAGAGATATTACTGAATTCTTTGAGGCAATTTTGGCATTGTAATTTTTTCCCTTTCTTCAAGAAGAAACTGCTTAAATATTGATCACCTTTCCTTGTTGCTAAAAACAGGTAGCTCAGTTTTATCAAAAATTTGCCTTTGGGCAATCGATATCTCTATATTGAGTTATCAGCTGTTAATTCTTGGATTCATTCAACAGGGTTTCTACGAATGCCCGATAATCATTCCGCAGCATTCCCTACTTCCGGCTTGATAGCTTGTCATCGAGTTGCGATGTTGTGGTTAGATATTAAGAATATTAAAGGTCAGATAGAAGGAATATCTTAGAATTTGAAAGTTCCTGTTACAGCAAGTTTCTGCGAATACGATCAAGCAGCTGTATTCGTCCCGGTATTTCGGTTATGCAATGTTTATCTGAAGCTTTTGTTCTGGTTTATTGGAAATACGAGTGGCGGATATGACCGTGCCGTGATTTAAGATTAATCCCATTCTTACGGTGCTATTTGTTCCTGACTTTGTCATTCAGTGAAACTTACGCGAAAGAACAGATCCTTTATTATATTAAGCATTCCTTGCATTCCGTTGGCAACCCGGCTGAGATATTATATTGATTCACCTGTCAAAAGGATTAATTATTTTCCTTTCTCGAGTTTCTAAGATACTCTATTTAAAGTTACCTTTACAGGAGATTCTCGAGTGTTGTGTCGTCCGTTTGTTCGTTCGCATTTTGCTTAAGAATAAGCGTGTATCTATAATCCATGCTTCTGAAATGGCTTGCTTTTCTATGCTGTGTATTTCTTGATTTAGGGGCCTTATTTATCAAAATACATGTTGTATAAGGTTTCATGTTTTGACTGACACAAACTACTTCTGTTCCTAATTAATCGACCTGCTACTCTTAAGGAAGCTAATCATGTTTTGGAATTCAACCTAACCATCCGAGAATTTTGTAATAAGATATTGGATTGTGTGCGCAGATCAGGTGATGGAAAGTTCAGATTTCATAATTGTTTTACGAAATCAAGTTGCTTTCCCTTATATGGTCGCCTCCTTGATAAGGCTTTGAAAGAAATGTTTTTGCCCTTGAAACAGGTTATAACGACATTCATATGGACTCTTGCTGGGCTTTTCTGTTGGCATATGAGTATGAGCACCTGCGAGTCTGAGCTCTTTTTTGTTACATTGTTCTGTGGACTGTGAAATTATTTGTATGTAAATGCTTTACTAGTAGCATTTTACTGTAATTTTCCTCTCAAGTTAGTAACATACAAGCCACTACATTTTTATTTTGTAAGAAAAAACTTTGGACTTTGGTATCAAAAATTATTTAAACAGATATATTTATATATGAAACATGGTTAGGAAAACAGTATGAAAGCAGGTCTTGACAGATGTTGTTTGATATAAGAAAATATTAGCTTTGTAAAAATATTTCCATTTTTGGGTAAAATCAAAAAAGAAAATGATAAACTTATGACAAAGATAATATTGCAATCTCTTGTGTTCTGTCAAACTTGTACCGGTATCAGTACATACAATATATATGAGACTCATTGATTGAAATCATTTTACGAAAAACAAAGCGATAGTCGAGCAGCTTTTTTGAAGCTTTTTGCATTAGCGTTTAGATTCCTACATGTGACGTTTGACGTCTGAAGATGTATTCTAATTAATTCATGTCTGCTGGACGCATATCCGGGTTGCGTATCATTGACCTGTTTCTTAATTGTAATGGCTCACAAATGCACTTATAATTGCACAGAATTCTGTTTCCGCAAACACTTAACCGATAGCTTTGTGAATGCATCGTCTCGTATGGTTTCATAATCCATGTCAAATCTTATCAGTTTTGGATTGCATCCAAAATACGCAACAAGGAGAATTTCTCATAATCGGCCGCAAGCCGGCATTGGCGATAAATCCTAATTGTCTCCCTTTCAACACCTTTTAATATTTCCTAAAAATGCCGCAATCAAGAAGTTTTGTCGGAAAGCCATGGGCGTGTTCTTTGGATGCTTTATCCACCTGTCTTAATTAAAATCTTTGTCTTTCTTTGAAAAATGATATTGTACCTGTGTACAAATACTGTATAGTATACTTTCATGAAATTTAATTCTAAGTCAAAGTGATAAAATATGTTATCATCCATCTCATCCTGCTTAGTCTAACCACAGCTGTTGTGGGTTTCCGTGGGGACGTCCTCTATCTGATACTTGGATCTTATCAAGAATTCAATCATTCCTGACTTTCATGAAATATTACAAAATTTTAAAAGGAGACTCCATATCAATATAAGAGTTTTCATGCGGTTTTGTCATTGAAGGGTTTTTGAACATTAAGGTGCGGTTAGCCAAATTTAATTTTCTGTAGCTAATAAAAAACATGTGTTTTAAAACCTTTCCGAATATTTGCTGGAATGCTTGGAAAGTCCGTGAATTTGGCGCAATGATAATGAAAAGGTTTCGCCAAACGTAATTTTGCATTTGTTGAACCATGTATTCATACTTTAGTTACTGCAGCTGTGTATTTTAAAATGCTAGATAATTTTAAGACATAGTAGACGAGTTTATTACTGTCATTAATTATGTATGCCATAACAGTTCCCCCATAAATTGCTTAAAACTTTATTGCCGTAATGATTGATAAATGAATTGTTGAATGAATATTCTACTTGGCAGTAATGTTTTCGGAATGTTTTATATTTTCATATTGCCTTACGTCAACACAGGCTGTGTTCGTAGAATGAACATTATGCATGCGTAAATACATGTTTGGCAAACTACTTAGCACTGAATATTTGTGCAATGAGCATGAATTAACATATTCCTTGTTTTCGCCATCGCTCCCGAAACTTATTAATGCACCAACAAGCATAATCTAAGAATACTTGCATAAGCCATAACAGTTGGTCGGAATTTTAATGGTCAGAGTTCTTTATTGTGTAATATAATCGGCCTGTATGATAGGTATTTCCAATATTTGCTATGATATCAGACATCCTTGCTAGACAAGACATTTCCGTAACTAATGACAGTTTGTTCTGGTCTTAATTATTTGACCTTTTGCTCTTGGGAGCCCCCACTTGGTTTTTTATTTTTAAGCATTCCAAGAAACTGTCGTGTTCCGCAATTCACGAGACTTATTAAACATCCGCAGTGCTCACAAGACTCGGATGGCAGCCCGCAATGCTCGCGAGACTCGGGTAGCAGCCCGCAATGCTCACAAGACTTGGATAGCGGCCCGCAAGACTCGGGAGCAGCTGTAGTGAACAAAGTCACGAGACACAGATAGCGGGGAAGGAATACTGTAACTTCGAAATAATGTAAACATTTAGCCTACAAGTGCGTCATATAGGCTAATGAAGTATTCAAGTGTAGTTATTAGAATTTTCTTTTGTGGCTAATGATAGTAAGCATAAGATATCATCTCAAAGACCTATATCTAAGAAGCTCTTCAAGATATATGATAATTCTCGGACCTGATGTAGTCGCTGATTACAAAACCCAGACATCGTCACAGCTTATGTAAGATACTGTGGTCGGAGATAGCGTTGAAACGATGTCTGCCACAGATATTAGTTAAGTAAAAACGACTAAAAAAAGCCGGCTGTCAAATTGTGCCGGAAACCGCTAGGGGCGAAAAATGTTAGGCTTTCAGGGCTCGAAATAACGTTCCCAACGTTCCCGATCATGGTGATCGGCAATCGCGACTTTTTTCCGATCAAATAAAACTTTGGCCGATCAGGAGCATATTTGTCTAAGACTAAGTTTCCTTGAAACAAAATTCTAAATATGATAGTAATTAACTTTATTTCAAATTCAAGTTTAAATCTACGACATTTTTGGACTTACTATATATAATTCTAATAGTGTAACTACATTTAATAAACTTTTAATAAACTTTAGTTTATTAAAGCACTTTTCAAGTTTTAATTATAGTAAGTTATTGCATTTTTTCACACAAAAGCAATGAACACAGCATTATCAATTAAGAACTAAAACTTATTATTTAATATTATTACAAGAGAAAATCTTACTAAAAAGAAAAAATCCTACTCAAAAAATCCTATCAAATTGAAATTATTATAACAAAAACGTTCGTCGTCAGTGGTCCGGATTGCAGACTGTTGAAGAGACGACAGTATTTCTTGCAAATTTGTTTTATAGTAAATTACGTTAGAGCGAGAATAGTCTTGCGGCCTTTCCTGTCGTATGACTCGTATCAACTAAACAAGAGCTTTTCGCGTGTTTTTGAATGTGTTTTATGTTACTTTTAATTTTGTCTTTTATCGCGTACAGGTAAGCATGTTTTTCAGACAATGGTCAAATCTATTTCTGCCGATCAAGATGAACGGCAACCTTGCTTCTTCGCCGATCAAAAACAATTTCCTGCCGATCATTGATCGTTGATCGGCCGTTATTTCGAGCCCTGGGCTTTTAACCGGTTTACAGTCATTGCCATTTTTAGCCGGTTTACAGTTAGGGTGTGTGAATTTAGGTTGCCATTATACGATCACCTTTTGTTGCTGCACAGCTTAGTTCTTTAATCTCCCCCCCCTGTCTTAAATTTCATGCCATAGATAGCTTAATTTTGGCTTACAAATGCTTTCATGGTTGAAAAATTATTGTTACAGCTGTTTCACACAGTTACTCAGTTATCAATCAAAAGTTTTCGGTAATTATTAGAGGGGAGGGGGGCTGTCTACCACTGATTATTGCTTTATTTTCTTATTTAATTATGTCATATCTGGTGTGTGACATATGACCGGCATATACATGACACTAGGGACAGGTCTAGGCAAGCCCAATGCATACATCAGTGACTATGTAAAAACATGTTTCTTCTCATCGACATAACATGGGTTGATACTTGATAGTTAGTATAGGTAACAAGACGTCAAGTTTGGTACTATATGTATAGGCTACAGGATTATAAATTACAGGAATGACCACTGTTGATATAGCGGTTAAGAAAAATGAGTTGGGGGCGTATTGTGCACAAGCATACATTCGTGGTGTCGTGCTGTTCCTAGTTGTTTCCGCTGACCTTGGCTGGGAATATCCCACGATTCTCGGCATTTTAGGAAATCATTTACATAATTTCGAGACAAAGAATGCTCTTGTGAATGACGCACTAAATGTTCCAGTAAAATATCAAGGAATTTCATGTGGCAATCATTTAGTTGTCATCTTCGCTGAATGTGTGATAATATCTTGGCTCATTCTGCTCTATAAGTGGCTCTTAACATGGTTCTTGTATGTATAAACTCAATTATTATTTAATATTAGTATTTGTCTTAGGTCTGTGTTGTTTAGGTTCGGTTTAGGTTTGCCGAGTTTAGTTGCTACGATATTAGGGTTGTATTTTGAAATGGCTATGATGTAAGGGAATGTCATATTTTTGAGACAAAACCCTTAGATATACATCTAGGGCCAGTTGTTCAAGAGTCGGTTTGCTTGATCTTAGGTTAACAAATTCCTCATAGCAATCTTCCAAACAGCTTGCTTTCAAACATGGAAATATTTTTCTGGAAATCTTGTCTGGATAAACACTAGAAGTTTACTTATTAATTTTTGAATATATTTAAGCAGATTGATTATGTAGCTTGGCTGTGTTGGGTTTGTATACTGTAATAGAGTTTCTGGTGTTATTGTGTTTAGTGTACTTTCTTAACCTGTTAACCCGGCAATATGCCCCGATGTGCCCTGCTTTATTATATTACTATGTCTAACGCCAGACGATTTTCCTCGACAAGGGCAGAGTGCTGTTTCGATGGGTTAATTGGACTGTCTGCCTATGCTTCTTGTTAGCCTTCAATTGGCATTGCACCCTGTTGTGCCATACTTTATATTTTACTCTGTCTTACGCCAGACGATGAGTGTTGTTTCGATGGGTTAATTAGACTTTCTGCCTATGCTTCTTGTTAACCTTTAATTGGCATTGCGCCGTGTTGCACCATACTTTATTATTTTACTCTGTCTAATGCCAGATGATTTTCCTCGAAGAAAGGGCAAAGTGCTGTTTCGATGGGTTAATGTTGTCTAGAAATCTAGAAATTCCTAACGATATGCCCTATTTAGTATTCATTAATTCCTTTCGTTTAGTGTTTCATGTTTTTATTTGTTTAGTTTTTGCAAATTTAGGGTGTATTTACTGTTGTTATTATTATGTACAAAAATAACTTGTACTGCTTTGGGTATAGACAGTACTTTGGCTTATATGTTACTAACTAGTGTATATATTAAAATAATTTATACACATAGATTTTTTTCTGGGGGAACAGGCTTCAGTAACCCCCCTCCAGAGTTTGTCTTGAACCCCACGCACCCAACCAACTCAATCCTATTGAAAATATATTGTAATACACATACATCGTAGCAAAATTTGTGAGAAAACTTTAAAGTATTCCAAAAATTGGAATAGCTAACGGAACAAAATTTTCTGAAATGATCAAAACAAGCCGCTTCACAAAGAGACATAAAAATAGCAAAGCATATATTTCCTGTTTTTCAGTTATAAAATTTCTTTGACTTTCAAAAAGGATCTTGAAAGATCATTTATATAATTGGAGTCTTTCTATTGAAATTACAAAAATAACCCAGCTAAAATTTCAGTAATTATACTCAAATGTTTACGTGCGTGGTTCTGCAAGTGCTCTCTGGTATGTCACGGAACAAAATAACAGTATTTTAACGCTTATAGAAAGACCATTTCAAGTGAATTTAATATCGTAGAAACAAGCAGTTTTTGTGAGAAGGACATGAAAGAGTGCTCTTTGTACTAGATTCCTGTTTTCGTGTAAAACAACACGTCAACTTTTAGATATTTGGCAAAGCTGGTTTGATCCGCAACGTTTGCCAATATAAGTAAACGTGATGTTTTCATAACACAAGACAATTGTATCACTTTCATCATTCAAACATACAAGGAATTATATGGCTGAGTTATTTTGAAACCTTTGCGGCATTTTAACGAACATGATGTTTATATACCACGAAATGAAACAATTATAATTTCTTTCATCATACCTGCAAGGAACTTATTAGTGTTCTTTGACTGAATTTTATCAACCAGTTTTAAGGATAGTTATACATTTACTGTATGATATTTAGAGATTCGAAAGGAACTTACTCTCCCCCCCCCACCCCTCTTACACTCAGCCTCATATGGTGTTGTGAGATATAAAGGGAACTAAATTAGCACAATCTAAGATAGCTAACCCTTCCTTTCGAGACAACCCCGCCTCTACACTCCCCCCTCCTCGACACTCATCCCTATAATATATGGAGGCATTTTCATTGCCAATAAATGTCGGATCTTAATCAATATAGTAACTCTAAGACTACCCCTAACCCAACCTTACCCTAATCATACATGCCCAGATCCATGCATTGGGAAAAAAATTAAAATCGATAGACATTCAGATAATTTGTATATACTAAATCTAATGTATATGGCAGTATGGAAATTTCCATACAATTTTCAACAATGATCTATATTAGTGAAGCTATAATATGTGCGTGAATATTAGATGTCAGGTGTGCCTATACGTCGCGAGAAAGAATCGAAGTTTCCTGAATTCAGCGAGCAATTTTGGTTTAACCATGGTAATCTATCAATGGTTGACACATCACAATGCTGCTCAGCAGGCTATTATAGACGTGGCAGGGAATTAGGTCAAATTATTAATACGTATATATACACTTTTAGAAGCTGCAAGAATTTGATCCTATTTTTATTAACTGCGCTGCAATACTCAGGAAATTCCTCATTTAGTTATTATATCATAGTAAACGAGAAATAGTTTTTACGAGAAATTACTCCGGACACTAAATTTAGTTCTACAAAAGTGACTTGACCTTAATTAAAAACCTCAACATATCTGAAACAATATCCCAATGTCGTTGCATGATCTATTCAGAAAATGTCGGAAATACCTTTGTCTTGGGGGATCACAAAATGGGAAAAATTTTGACATGATTCTCTTTATACTTCGCTATATACTGTTCCACAGCTTGGGAATATTTGAATTTGATAAATTTCTTGTCTTTGGCGATGGAGTGTTTGTTTTGTGGATCACATTGTATTTGGCAAAGTTAGCAAGTACATAATATAAAATCGGAATGAGAAATTTCTTTATTAAGGTATTATGTAATGTTTAATAGATAGGGAGCTAAAAGCAAACAACGTTGTCGTCAACACGAAGGTTGCACTCGAAAATTGGCATGACTTATTTTGTCTGCCGCTCGTGTACAAGGAACAAAAAATCTTAGTTTTGTCATATGTGTTGAAAATTACCACGAATTGACACAAACGCAGTTTTTAATCCAGTCCCTCTCGACAATCTGACGACCGAAAACGTCGTTTGCTTTTAGGCTCCCTAATGTGAGTGAGTATTACCTGCTATAAAAGACAGAGTTATATATACGATGTTCAAAAAGTTCAAAAACTGTTTTGAGAAAGCTTGTACTATAGTTCTAGAATGCGCACAATCACATTTTCTTCAATTTTCCACGATGAAAGACCTCCTTTGTCTGGCTTTGATATAAATAGCACGTTTTTTTTATTCAACAATACATTTGAAGATCCGTTCAATCGTTTAATGCATTAGGATTTAGGGTATTACTTAATGTATATTTATATCATAATCCATTGTTACTTATATAGATATTGCTAGAGTCTAGAGACGTGCGAGGATCGTATGTTTATATTGTGTATTTATAATGCTTAATCTACATCGCTTATTTGCACAACGAAAATTTGTCTGAGAATTATAGAAAAATGGACAGTCGTCTGCGCTCTTTGATGAATGCATTCAACTGATACAAGTAATTCAAATAACAAATTTAATAAGATTTATCAACCATTTTAGTACAGCAGCTTTTCAATGCTTAGTTGCTGTTAAAAACAGCATCGTCATACAAGCCTTTTTTATGTATTTAGTATGTTTGTTATATAAGGCACTTTGAAATACCTAGCCACGCTATTAATATACTTGCAAGGAAGAGATGCCGGCGATCATGCATGCATAAATGGTGCAATCTTGCACTGGGAGTCTTCTGTCGGCATTTTTGAAATATGTGCCAATTGATGTGGGTGTCTGAGTGGGTTGCCCATATTTGCTGCTAGTTTCTGAACTAGCTACCTGGTAAATCTCAGAAAAACAACGTGGGAAGCTTTTCCTTATTAGTATTAGTAGTGTCCTGTTTGCCTGTTGGGGTGCTTGAGCATTCGTACAAGAATTATGCTTGCTATAATAAAGGATCCGCTTATACCGCTTACGGTTCGTCGGCTTGCTGTGCTCGCTGGAATTCTTGGCAGGGTCTATCCACTCCGCTATGAGATCAGAGGGCAGTCGGAACGCCAGCATATTATGCTACATCATACTAATTACGCATTCATTTTCTTCTGCTCGACAAAGCAAGACAACCTCATCCAAATTGAACCAAAATTTAATCGAGGTTAGGGGTTAGGTATTAATTGGGACGAGAGTCTTCTCGTTCCTTTCCCCTGTCATGAATTGTCTAATCTGTCTTTATTTGTCTTTAATTAGTTAGTAACATGTAAATATAGTGACAAATTCATTAAATTATTATATGACGCACACACTTGCCAGTCGTAAAATGTCTTTCAAAGCCTTCTTCGGACCAACTGACTGCGATAAATCTCTGGGGTTAGCAATGTGAGCGTTTGCATATGGACTAAGATGCTTTATTATTTTACTCTGTCTAATGCCAGACGATTTTCCTCGACACGATCACACCCATGCTTTGTGTTAACCTTTAACTGTATAGCAATGTGCCTTGAATACTGCTTACTGCATTATTTTTCTCTGTCTAACGCCAGACAATTTTCCTCGGAAAGGGAGAGTGACTCAATGGGTTAGTATCGTTTATATATGCCCTATTTAGTATTCATTAATTCTTTTACAAAATATACAGGATTGTTTAGTTTGGGAAATTTGAGGTATATTTACTGTTATTATTATGTCAAATAAAATATCGATAAATCTTTTGGTATAATGGGAGCATGTTTTACAGATGCGCCAAGAAGTTCTCGAGTGTGTTTTGGGAGGGAACCGTCCAATATATGACATCAAACAACAACTAATGTGACAGATTCTTTATCATTTCGTCACTTGCACTTGTAAAGTCATGTTGATAAGCTAGCTGAAAAGGGCCTTTTCCGGCAACTGTCTTCAGAAACGCCCTATTTAGAGAGAACATCAAAGAGAGACGATGCTGGAGCGGGGTCTCCTTGAGATGGAGGCTTATATTAGCCGAAGCACAGCCGTAGCTAGTTTAACCTTAGTCAGTCAACATTTGCTCTGGAAACAAAATTTTAGTTCTATCTCTTTGTCCACGTTTATGTAAACTTGAGGACGGCAAAAACAATTCTGTATTTTTGGCATAATGAAGCAACCACTCGATGGAAGCATCTTGTCGAATTACTCAACCGTGCCGTTGAGATATTAATAAGGAAAACTTTCAAAAGATTTTTGCCCGGCGAAACCATCTCGACATAAAATCGTAGCTCATTATATAGATGCTTTGAAGTTTACCATGTTTCGATTTCGATTGATTGTGATAACTTTATTCAAACTCGGTTAAATGAGACGCCCGCTCAGGCGTTCATACTGACCTCAGAATGATCTAAAACTTTGTACTTCTGAACAATCCTTCTGAACTTCTTTTCGAACAATGATCTAAAACTTTGTACTTCTATTTCAGGATTTAAACGTAGGGTTAAGAAACAACTCTTGCATGAATTTCTCAGTAATTAGTTATTGATGGAAAATAGGTCAGTTAAATTTTTCTTGCTTTAGAACTTAGAATTAATTTTATTTGTTAATTATCTCTGAAAAGCCCCATTGGGGACGAGTTAATAAATCTGTATTTGTAAAATGGCAACTGTGGAAGGTATATGTTCATCATTTGATTATATGATTTACCGTTACTGTGAATGACAAAACGAAAACATTGTAGCATCGAGCAACAAAAATGTCCAATCATTACGCTCGTGCGAAGGGAAGAGGCTTAATAAACGAGGTGGGGGGGGGGGAGGGAAAGAGTTTAATTAGAGGTGTGTGGGAA
>CACRXK020007113.1:0-23554 GCA_902702795.2 Paramuricea clavata
ATCATATTCTCTCGCCAAAGCTCAGTCCTGTCAGACTTTCAACCAAAATTTGGTGTTTTTGTTTGTATTTTCATTTAGTTATTTTGTTCAAGCAAAATTTGGTGCTTTTGCTCGTATTTTCATCTAGTTCCTCCACGGCAATTTGATTTCACATTTGTGTTTAAAATGCCTTTCCGCCATTTTGTTTTGGGAAAATCATTAATTGTACTGCAGTACAATTAATGAAATAATTGTACTCCAGTCAACCAATCAACATCCAGTAATTTTGTCATGCTAAGTTTCAAAGTTTGTTTTCTGCGTTTTACCCTCTTTTCCGCGTTTTACCCTCTTTTCCGCGTTTTACCCTCTTTTCCGCGTTTTACCCTCTTTTCCGCATTTTACCCCCTTTTCCGCGTTTTACCCCCTTTTCCGCGTTTTACCCTCTTTTCCGCGTTTTACCCTCATTTCCGTTTCCGTTTTTCCGGTTCCGTTCTGTCTCCGCGTTTTACCCCTACCCTATTTGAAATTTACAGTAACATTTTCAAGCATGTAATTTGATACTTTGCCACTCCCCCTTGGGCAATTAATTTTTGTAGAGTCACGTGACCAGACAATACCAGGGTCTTTCCCAAAAAGACCCTGGGTACGAGGATGGGAGCAAGTCTAGTTGTAAAGACAACGCCCCCGTCCCCTCCCCTCCCCCACCCCAATTCAATGTTGAAAGTTCTTACAATTTTAGTTAAGGATGCCCCCAAAATCAACATTGAACGGGGGAGGGGATGGGGGTTCAGTTCAAAAGCATATTTTGCGTTGAATCTGCTTTCCCTGAAGAGAACAATAAAAACATGCGAAAATTTTGGGTTGTCCCAAGGACTTTTGGCCAGGATTGTAGTTGTATCTAAAAATAACATGTGGGCGTCCCACGGTCTAGACAGGTTTTGTGTCAGGCTCTATTTCAAATTAGGGCCTGAACTTCAGGTTAACTTTATTGCAAGTTTGTAAACTAGTAAGAGTCGATAAGTACAGATATTCGAATAAATATTTAAAATATTGGTAACCCCAAGGAGTCCGTTGCTTTTATATACTTAAACCTTTGTAAACAAACAGTTACAGCTAGTAATAATACAATATTTTCAACACATTCTATAAATGCGATAAAATCTGCCTACACAAATTTGGCAATGGCCAATGTGCCATGGTTGAATTGCATCCCAACTCTTACAATTTATACATTTGAAATCGCCATACAATGGTAAAATCTGAATAAAATATTTTGTACGTGCTATGTTATCAAAATGTAAATCATGAATGCGCACATATTTGTATCCGAGTTTTATTATGATTAATCACAAAACTTAGATCGTGTATAAAAAATTATATATTGTATTTGTTTATTACAACGGAAAGATACAACGCTGAAGAATTTGACACGTACTGCTCTACTCCCCTCTAGTTTTAATTTTAGACGGTAGATACTGATCATAGACTAGTTGTCGTTCGGCATCACAAAATATTTATAATACTAGGAGTTACTATCGCAAGGAAAATGCTGCCGATATGTACATGCAGGATGTACTACAACCAAAAAGTGTCTTTTTCACTGTATAGGAAAACGTGCAATTTGAATATCAAACACCTTGCACAAAGTCAAAGCAGGGCCGTGTCAAGTGGTTTTTGGTTGGGGGGGGGGGATGAAATAAAAAATTTGGGCCCCCTCCCATTTGGCCCCCCCTTAAAAACATTTTTCCAGAAACCAAAGAATTTTTCTGGAAAATACTGGGGAGGGGGGAGGCCCCAAAAATGTTTTCAAACACTAGGTTTACATAATAGGGGCTTAAATTTAGTTTTGAAGACCTTTTTAGTAATATTTAACACGTTCCGCTTTCCAGGGCCCCCTCTCTGCAATTTGGGCTCCCTTTTTTACTTTTCTTTGGGGGGTGATACCCCCCCCCCCTCCAGGTGGCACAGCCCTGAGTCAAAGGTCGGCTAAATGTTCTAATTCTACTTTCCTGGCATGGGCAGTTTTATATGAATACCTTGAATGCTTATATAAACTTCTTGCTTTTGTACATATAATTATAATATTGTCAGTGGCAAAGCTAGCCATAGCAACAGGTCATACTATGCAAGTTTTTAATGAATTGCATCATTCAAATAAATGCAGGTTTATTAGCATATAGCACATTCAAGCACAGGCATACTCAGTACTGAGCATGACCAGTTGCCATGGCCAGCTTGCCACTGAATACAGTGGAATGTTGATATAAAAATACTAAGTCAGTTTTTGTTCCAATTATCATATTATTGCCACCTTCAGGGGCATCACCTAAATGTCTTCCCCCCCCCCTCACTTTTTAACAATGGTCGGTATAATAGTACCACAAAGTCAAATGATATTATTTCAGTTATGCATGTAGACAAAAGGTATTTTATAACATTTTGTTACATTTAGAACTTTGCAAATCTCCTTCCAAAGTGCATGAAATGGTATTTCAGAGAAAATTTCCCCGGGGACGTGCCCCCGGATCACCCATAGAATTTCACCTGCTGTCACCCACCTTCGGTGGGCGCTATAGTGTGCCCCCCACTTTTACAACTGCTCTGATGCCCCTGACCACCTTCAAGGCTACCTCTGTCACAGAACAACTGAACAATCTGATCGGGAGACAGAATTTATTTATTGACATTTTTGTTTAAGCTTCAGATAACACCATTCAATATTAATTAAGATCATACTCAGTCAGAACTGCAAAATCATTTATAATAAGAATGTAGACCAGTAGAATTATTTTATATTATGCTATAAACAATGCCAATGGACATATCTCAGATATTTATATATATAAACAGACAGTCATATCTTATACAATAGTCAGTGACACTTGACATGCTATATTACATCACTGATCACATGTAATTGCTGGTAAGTCAATATGTGCAGACAACAAATAATTGGGTTGCTGTAGGAATCTTGTTATAGTAAGCCTGATGAACAACATCCCGCGTTTGCTTGTATACTATAAACATCTAGGATTAGAAACGGAACGTACCGAACACTATTATAAACCCATCGCCTTTGCACTATATATTAAGTGACATAACAAACAAATAAACTAAAAGTACATTTGAGTATTTGACTCCTTGTATCAATATAAAGGCATTATATTGACAAATAGATCAGTGGGCTATTATTAAAACTGCCGATATATTCTTGAAATCATATTGTTTCAATACCTCTATATCGAAGTTTAATACACTAAACAAGTATAAACAGCAGATTTAAATATAAATGCATTATGTATATCACCAAACAGGCCGACACGAGTCACACGACTACACGAGAAAGAAATAAAGCCATCCTTACCTGAATTATTCAAAATATTGTCCATCGTTCATGCCAGTAATATAAAATAACAACGTGCTTTATTTACCCATTCATCTTCACAGATATTACTCGAAATTTTATGGCAATTCGCATTATTTTATGATTATATTTCTGTCCGTTTATAATAGTCGCCATGTTGTGAACAACCCCCCGGGAACAAAAAAATAATATCAAAACAGCTAGTTTTGGCCCGTCCGTGGATGACAAAATGACATAAATCGAGATTGTAGCAGCTATAAACTCGGCGGTCACGTGGTACGCACACCACGTGTAGAGATTAGTGTGCTGCCTCGCTAACGCTCGGCAGCAATTATTCATTTCTTTAGAAATTCATTGTTTTCACAGTCAAGGAACACGAAAATATTTGCATAGCGAGACTAAATCGTCGGGCTGGCTATACGCTACTGTTTGAGTCCCTATATCCGTAGAAAGAGCTCGTCCCGCATTGCATACAGAACCTTCGCGTGGTGAAATTTTACCAATAAAATAAAGTTGTATACACGCACAAACCTAGGTACAAAACAAGTATATTTAGTTTTTGAGTGATATTGTGCCCCATGTAAGGTATTATTTTTCTAAAATTGCTTGTGTTTCACGTTAATTTATTTTCTCATAGATACATGTACAGGTTGTGCCCTCCAAATTGGTATTGCTAGTTTTTGCCAAAAAACGCAAAAAATAGGGGAAAAACACCGATTTTAGCCAGGTTTCATGTGCAAGTGTAAATTGTACGATGAAGGCTACCCAGAGAATGAACATCAGACTCAACATTTCTTCTGTACTGTATATATTTTGCTATAATGGTTTGTAATCTATCATTTTTAGGGGTGCACCGGATTTGGAATTTTCAAATCCGGCCGGAACCGGATTTACCGGATTCGGACAAATATTCCGGCCATATATATTTTTAGTTAGTGTCAGTTTAGATTTTTTATTGTGTTTAAACCTTTTTTAAATATCTTCTTGTTAATAACTTAATATTTTATAATAATGTTAAGTGTTTTTTAAACTTTAAAGCTGCCAAATTGATGGTTTATCCCATTCTTGGTCAATATTTTAAGGTGAAAACAGAAATTTAAATCCGGCCGGATTTTCTCCAAATCCGGCCGGATGCCGGATACCGGAAAATTCGTTAAATCCGGCCGGAATTCCGGCCGGATTTGAAATCCGGTGCACCCCTAATCATTTTTAGGTTTTGAAAGTACTGTACTCTAAAAACTGATAAACTTAGTAATCAGATTTTTCTACGACACTTATTTCGAAGCGTAAACGTTATATTCTTTTCACAGTAAACAAGAATTTTGTCATGTTACAGGTTGTGCCACCAAATTTTCGCAATTTTGAAATAAAACTCCAAGCATTTTCAAGTCGTTGTTAAAGTTTTGTCTGTGTTCAATTTCACATTTTATTATAGCTATCAGACGACAATTTGAATCCATTGTTTTGCTCTGTTTTGTTTTCCACTAAAATAATCGATATTAATATGGACAGGTTCCATCAATTGTACAAATTGTGGCAATAGAGAAAATGAAAACATTACTCCAGCTTTTGTGGTGATTTGAGGCCCCAAACAGCAGCTGTAAAATCGTCTTTCGAGGGCTTCCTTCATGTTCCTTTCGCTTTTAAATCAACTGCGTGGAAACACAAATACGTTGTCCCACAGAATACACGCACAGTTTTCGCGCATGTTCAGACAATTTTCCACCTGTTGCCAATGCTCGAAGCACATCCTTCCGCCATTCATCAAGAGTGCAGCGAAAGGCAATCACAAAAGGCCAATAAACAAACCCACCCACTTTTGGGGAAAAAAGGTTGACCGCTCTACATTAGGAATTGTACGCAATGCGGTACTATACAACCAATTAGAACAGGTTTCCGGACGTTAACATCTATTTTTTCGTCACGCACATCACTAACAACTACATATTTTACAATACCTCAACTGAACAGTAAAGTAAGCGTTATAACATACCTGTTTTTCAGGTCGTTCTTCTGTTTCTTCGTCTGACCATTCCCAAGAACCGTCAGAATTCTTACGAAGACGGCCACTTGAACCTGGTACTCTTTTAACCTGTTATAAGAATAAAGGTAAAACTTTAAAGGAATTGCACCTTCAAACAGGATTTTAGGGTTTTACATCAGATAGTGTAGTGTGCCAAACAAAGGGTTATGGAATCACTTTTTGATAAAATGAGTTTCTGAGCTGCCTCCTCTACATGTTTTTATTTTTGGTACATATCAGTGGCATATATAGATCAGTGGTTGGTAAAAAGATCAGTTGTGATGCATAATAGCAATCTAATCATATGCACGTCCCCTTTGAATTTACAAACAACTAGGGACGAGGGAATTTCTGAGCAAAATTTTTCAACAAGTGATGCGACACCCCCAAGTTACCATTTCTACACTGCTCAGGACAACAAACAATGTAAACAATAACAATTAACTCAATATTGTTAACTTCTTCCCATCTTTATATAGATCATATACATTTTATCCTATACCGACAAACATATTTAATTGTATCCAACGTCAAAGGGACAGTTTTAGAAAGAGAAGTCCTCAGATAAGTTTTTATGTGTAGAAAAAAAAGACGCTATGTGTTCATTCGTACAATAAGCAACACACAATTTAGTGTTGAACAAAGAAACTAATGTTAATAAATTCTTGCTAAATTAGTAATATCCTTATGCACGCGCAAAGTAAACAGACAACAGTCAATCGCATTACCTTTTGAGACCGTTCACCAAGAGGTGGAGCAAGAGGAAGTAATATCTCTTTCAGAAATTCTTTATTCTATAAATAAAATTAAATAAATTGTTTGCGGAACATACAGTAGTTCCTTCTCGTTACGCTAATGAAAGAAAAAAATACAAACATCCCTGTGCTAGGGATGTGCCAGAACCGGATACTGGCAAAATATACACATCCGACAACATGCGATACCCGGTAAAAATTTGCTGGCTGGAACTTTATAACAAACATACTTGCAGGGAGGTTTGCACACATTCTGCGAAAACATTGCCAAGATTTATATAAACCCGCCCGTGCCGAACAAATTTCGGCGGCCATCTTTCTTCTCTTTCACTTTGAATGCAGAATTAATATTCCATTTTCATCAAACAAAATTAATAAAATAATAATTATAAAACAATTAAAAACAGTTAATTTATTTTTTATTTAAATCTTCGTCTGAAATTTGTTCAAATCGCTTCATTATGGCCGCCGCCGAAACATCGATCTCGAACCCACCTCCTAAACATACGTCAGCAGGTGGGTTCGAGATTGAACGCACCTCCTCGTAGCCAATAGGAAAGCCGCTAATACGCTAGGTATGAGATAATTATTAGAACCATGAAACCGTCTGTTTTGCGTTAAGATACAGTAATGTGAAACACTAACAACTATAGTCTACCTAACCATACATGTGACACATTAAAACGCAATTACAGTTGAGTTTTTTTGTGATGTAGATTGTCTGACGATCCTTGTGCTATCATATCATACTAAACAGACAATAGACTATTTTATAACAAAAAGTGACGTATTGTCCAAGTACCACCATCAGTATCCGGTTATTATTCGGTTCACTACTATCCAGTACCATCCGGTATCCGGCAAAGCAGTATCGGGAACATCCCTACCCTGTTCGTACACGGAAATGAAAAAGCGAAATGCAACAGCAATACTGTAGAAGGAAATTAAAATAGCAAATCGTAATGCAACAATATTTTATAATAATAACGGAAAACAAAATGGAATGAAAACGGCACTACATAAAATAAAATTGGTACATATGACACAAGTTAGTATGTGCCTTAGTAGGGATCGATTATCTCAAACGGTCTGTGCCGATAATAAGATAACTGCGGGACGATAATAAGATAATTTGAAAAATAAAAGCAGAATCGAGGGGAATTTCACTCCAGAAACACCGCACACTTTGCAAATAAAACCCCCTAAAATTGGAAAATCCATCCAAATTTGAAAATCCGTTCAAGTCCTACAGTAAAAAATCCGAGAAATCCACAAAAAATCCCGAATAAAAAAAATCCGGAAAAGTACGGAGCTATCCGGAAAAGTACGGAGCTTCGTGGCTTGTTTTGGAAGCCCTGGATATACACAGTGTCACACAGTGTATGTTACAGTATAGTTTCAACTAAATCATCGTGTGGCAGTATTTGCAGCATCGGTCAGAACGGTATTTACTCCAACTTCTTGTCTGTGAAACTATTTTTCACAATTCAAAATAGTTTATCGTGTCTTACCCTGGCCTTCTTAAAGAAAGGGTTTTTCAGAAGTTCGGATGCATCAGGCCTGTGAAGAAAATTGCAGATTTGGTTTTAGTAAAACAATAATAGAGGATAGTCTTGTACAATCCCACGAAAGCGAGCATCATAAAGACACCTCCAAACTATAGAATATTTCCAAAACGTACAGTATATAAACTACGCACCTTTGTTGAGGTTCCTTTTGCAGGCATAGGCTGATCAGCCGCCTAAATGGCCTTGAATACTTTTTATAATCATCATTTTTGCTATCAGATATCGTTTCCAATGTCGGTGGGTCATTTTGTAGCGTTAACATGAGAACCTTAACAAAATAAGTTATTAAAATCCATTACAGTGTATAACAATAGAAGAAATAATAGATACCATAAACATGGGAACCAGAGTGAGTATACAATAGTACCGGTAGTATTTTGCAATAAACTATGTTCGTTTTGGTTGAAACGTCAATATTTTTTCCATGCAGTTAAAATAAAACCTTGTCAGTTATACTCAACGGACAAGGTTTCATTAGTCGATTTGACTTTGAATGGTTTAGAATGTACTGCATTCTGAGATTCAGTATGTACAGTAGTGCATAATTATGCGTTATTGTAAAGCATAAGTGATCATCGGCTTTCTAGGTAAACGGAACAAAGAAAACGTTTCTAGGTGTTGTTGGGTATAAAATCGTGAATGTGCTGTTGAGCTGCTTCGCTCTTGGGATGATTAGAACACCCCCACAGGCCCCACCTATAGCAAAAGGAATCGAGTGAAAAACTAAACCACATGGATTTAGTTAAAAACCACAGTACAGAATGTAAATGTTCAAGTGTAAAATAGATGAAATATATGGAAGTACAGTATATGCATGTGAAAGGAGATGAGGTGAGATATAGAAATACTGTCAATGTCTGTTAATATACAGCTAAATGTATAAGAAAAGCGCTCGCAGAGGTCGTAAGCCTGATTGTACCTTAAAGCAACTTTCAACAAGTTCCGAAATATCACCAACTCGAACCGACTTGACTAGTAGCTCAGTTGGCAGAGCATTTGACTAGTATCCCAAAGGTCGCGGGTTCGATTGAACTTGCTCTCAATTTCGCAAAACAGCTATTAGTATCCAGTTTTTGATATATATAGTTTCTTTGGGTACTTATAATGTAGAATAATAAAAAAAAATTCTCGAACTCAAATTTTGTAAACCAGGGGGGTGTGTCTTTTCCAACAAACTAAAGATGGATTGCGCACGAAATGTAAAAGCTTTATTCATATTTTGAGTTGATAGATGGAAATTCGTTGGGTTTTTAATCACTGTACAAAATTTCAGACAATTTGCTTTAGTTTAAGTTCTTTAACTATTCATTTTTTTCTAAAAAAATAGCCTTTCGCATGCTTAATTTGCATATTGCTGACATATGCAAATTAGGCAAAGGCATTAATTAGCTAGCATGCAAATAGCTGTTTTTTTAAGAAACATGCAAGTTTGCGTGAATGTAGTTAAAGGGCTTAAACTAAAGCAAATTGTCTGACATTTTGTACAGTAATTAAAAACCAAACAAATTTTCCATCTATTAACTTTTCCATCTCAAATTTTGCATCTATTACATTTCATGTGCAAGCTATCTTTAGTTTGTTCGAAAAGACACACCCCCTGGTTCACAAAATTTGAGTTCGAGAATTTCTTTTCCTTTTTCTACATTATAAGTACCCAAAGAAGCTATATACATAAAAAACTGGATGCTAGTAGCTGTTTTGCGAAATTGAGAGCAATTTCAAATCTGTTCAGTTTTTTTTTTATACACTCTTGTAGAACGTTTGCACTCATCTTCCAACTCAACAAAAGCCATGGCGGCCATGTTGGTGTTCCAGACAGAAGAGTCTAATTAAAATTCTTTGAAATTGGAACACCAACATGGCGGCTGTGACGTTATGTGCAAACGCTCTATATAACGATATTTTCGTGCTTACTTTCATAGCCGGAAATTTTGCGTACGGTGCCGTTCCTGTGGCGAGTTCGATAGCTGTGATTCCAAAACTCCAGATATCAGCTTTATTGTTATACGCAGTTACCTAAATTAGAAAGAGTGAAAATGGTGTTGCATTCACTTGTAACTTAACTTTAATTGCACATCGAATTTGCATGCAAAGACAAAATGTCACGAAGTTATAAAAACACAAAAAAACACATCAAAAACAACTGCATGTACATGCTTATATGCAAGGATCGTTTAAACGTCAGGCGAACACGCCCAATATAACGAAGAACCAAAATGAAATCTAATTCTTTCTAACCAGAACAGACATTGTTATTACAGTACCAACAGGCGAGACATAAACCTGGCCACATTTCGGTATTACAGTATATATGGAAGTACTAAATTGAGCAGTTTCAACAGCAGTTTTCAGCATATTTATAGAATTCAGCATTATACATCAGTATAAACATGGAAATAAATCATCACTAAACTGCAATAGCACAATATCTACTATTAATATATGGAAAACTGTGGAAGGGTTGTGCCTAATTTCTAGGCAAATAAGAATAGGTGTTATTATATGTAGCTGCCCCGTAACTGCGGAGTTAAGCCTGCTAATGAAGGCTTGGTGGGGAAGAGTGTTGTTACTGTACTTCAGGGGTGACTACTCATTTCTGACTTGGTGTGCTTGAAACTCATGTTAGTATTGTTGTAGTCGATTCTCCTGCGTGCATCGAGGGGATTTTTCCGTGAACTTCGGTTTTCCTCCCTCATCCAAACCTAACCCTTCCACCTTACAGTAGCTGTGCTCCGTAAGCAGACATGCGGTGTGTGGTGGCAAACAGGGCGCTCCCAGCCCTTTCTCCAGCTGCTAGATGATAAAAGGTTTACATAAAAGTGAACGTTTTATATAGCGCATGGGGACGAGGCAGGGGCGCTCCTTCGATCACGTTGGAGATGCGTCTTTCACAATTCCGTTCTCAAGGTCAGACAATTAGCACATCCGCGATCTATATTGAACAAAATAATTAGTCTCATAAACGCAGTTAATTTAATATACACACAGTACCTGTTCCATAACTTCGGGAGCCATCCAACATGGCGTACCGACAAACGTTGTTCTTTTCTCGGGTCTCGTCCTATCACCATACGAGTATAATGCAGAACTAACACCAAAATCTGAAGAAGAAACATCCAAAGTGGAAACAATCCCCATATCATTATATGGAAAAATAACCGAACCAAAAGACAACGGCTAGAACTTTCTTTTAAAAATGTTCACCAGAAAAACAAGAAAACTGTAGAATAATGTACATGAATATTGATCAATCGATTTTAATTTCTTGTTCAGGTTAATTATATTTCTCAGTGTGTCTGATCTTGTATTATACCCTTTCACATAACAGGCAGGATTAAATTAAGACTGAATCTGTGTATTAATCTGATAACAATTAAAACAGTAATCTATTCTTTTTTTCTGTGTTGCGCATGGTGTTATGTACTCAGGTGAATACGATGTTTGTGATGTTACTCTGAGTGTATATCCGCACTGGGCCACCGTGGCCAGGCATATTTTTCAAGCTTGCCCGGTGCGGATATACACTCAGAGTAACATCACAGACATAGTAATCTATTCATTCAGACTGGAACAACACTCTAATCAAATATTATGTTATACAGACAGTGAATTTCCAACAATCAGAATTTAGTACATACGATTAAAATATGTAAAATTTTAGATACAGTGTAATTTCATTGGTAAATACTTAGAGATAATCAACTGATTCGCAATCTCGCTGATCAGGCTCGCTACCCCCAACACCTGCTTTAGTGTGGTTCGGGGGAAGAGGGCGGGTAGAAGTAAAATGCACTTTTTCGTACCTGCTACTTGAACTGTGCCATCGGTACCAAGAAGAATATTGCCAGCCTTAATGTCCCTGAAAAATTTTCACTTTCCACATTAATATTTCCACATGAATAAACCCGAAGACATAGTGTAGAGTACTGTACAAATTTCAATCACTTGCTCGACAGTGGAAAATTGATGTTAGGTAAATCTAAGTTAAACTCACTTCAGGTGGAAACGTTTGTATTTATTTAAGCTACAGCCAGTCCTTGTGACTTGTCTCTTGATTTTAGCTTACATGAAGACTACCCGACCATATACTGTATTGAATTTGATTATTTGAATTTGAGCACGACGTACAGTATACCTGTGAATTAAGCCATTACTGTGAAAATAGTCCAATCCCTTGAGAACTTCCTTTAAGACAGTCGCAATGATAACTTCATCAAGGACTCCTCCTTGTCCTTTGCCTAACTTTATTTGATATCTGACCACATCCAACATAGAACCTGTACGAAAAGATCCGGATGTTTAGCAATTGCATTATACTGCGCTTTTTACTTGAGCTTTGAACGCCTTTTGCCAAGATATCAAATTCATTAATTATTTTAAATAACTTTTTTTCGTAGACGCCTGATGAGATCGTGTAAGATTTTACTACATCCCGGGCTTTCTTTGTCAGTGCCCGCAATCACAATTAGTATTATCAGCAGTAGATGATGATAACATTGAGAGCTTCCTAAAATCCTGATGTTTGAAAGAAAACATCTTAAAGCCAAATAAATTATTTAATACTCGACGTGAATTTATAACTTTGTTAAACTGTGACTTTGTCAAACTGTTAACTATTGGGTTTTCAAGATATTTTTGCTTCTAGTCAGTTTATTTGATCCAGATATATTGCCTTTTTATTTTTTTGACAAAACCTAAACACTGTTTATGTTTTTACCACTAATTTCACAGATTTTATATGATCTAGTAACATTTATAGCAGCCCAAATAAAAATAACCAAGTAACTAGACAGCCGGCAGTCACCGTTCGTATTTTGTAGTTATATAAAAACTTTGTTTGCGGTAACTTTCAGCAAGCTTGCCATTAGCGTACATGGTAAAGGCGCTGCGTGCGAAAAGTGAAACGTAGTGCGGGTCGGGTCCGACCCTGAGTGTTTATGTCTGACATTTCTTCCTTAAAATTGTTTTTATTTCTTTTTTCTGCCTTTTTAACTCTCAAAAGTTAGGCCGGTTAGAGTTAAAGTGATTTAAAAATGTTTTAATCTGTTTGAATATTGAGTTGCAAACTCAACCGCTGATAATACTAATTGTGATCGCGGGCACTGACAAAGAACGCCCGGGATGTAGTAAAATCCTAATAAAATACTATGTAGGAAACTAAGTAACTATCAACATTAGCATATGAATTCATGTTTTTCATTAATCCATTAAGAAACGGGTGTTGTATATATGGTACACGTGTCGATGATTCAAACAAGAGAAAATCATATTTTTTCAGTCGAATACTGGCCAGGTAGCCATTCCTTGATTGCGGATAATATCGCAGACTTGTTACTTTTATGAAAGTTTCAGAGGTAAGCTATTAACACTGGCAAGCTTTACGACAAACTTTATGAATTGTGTTGAAGTGTAAAATGGCAGTTTCGTAACTCGCAAGTGACTCGCCACTCGTAACTCAAGAGTGACTCGCCACTCGTAATTCGCGAGTGACTCATCATTCACTCGCGAGTGACTCGCCAAGTGACTCGCCACTCGTAACTCAAGAGTGACTCGCCACTCGTAATTCGCGAGTGACTCATCATTCACTCGCGAGTGACTCGCCAAGTGACTCGCCACTCGCACACTTATATAACCAGTGAACTCCAATAAGACTGGAACGATAACTCAGGTAAACATGCCCATACTTGCCTGAAGGCGACCGTGCAAGGAAATTGCACTTTTAAAAGGACTAAGGAGAGTTTCGAGGAGTGGCAAATTCAGTCAAAGTTTTATATTTTCGACGAAAATGAGCAAAAAAGTCGTTTTTCATTAAAAGACTTCAATTTTAAAAACCCAAATACGATTTATTTGATAGTTAGAACTGCTTTGCATCCTACAACAGCAAAAATTTGAAGGGTGTCAGGTTTGTTTTCATAAAAACGACACTAGTTGAACGTGCCGAAGTGAACTTTGCTCTTTAACTAAAAAAAAACCAACTTTAAAACGTAAGTCTACGGACCAATACCTTTTTTGTATTAACGTCTAGGTATAGTTGTTTATTTTGAGTGCTTTTTGACTTCTCTAAAACGTGAATAAATCGATTTTTCCGATTTCCCCCGTGATTTGCGATTTGTAATTTGGCGCCCGGGAGAAGTTCGCGCGCTGTGACATTCAAAAAAGAACTGGGGGAGTTCAATTTCCTCGTAATTTTGTTTTTTTTTAGCAAAAATACGCCGAAAAATTAGGTTTTTCGTGCGAAGATTTCAATTTCAAACATTCAAACTTGGTTTTCTGGATAGTTCTAAGTATTCTACATCCACTAACAGCAAAATCTCGAAAGGTACCATTTTTGTATTCAAGAAAATAACAAAATATTTTCGGTGCCGAACAAAATACGACTGTCAGGTACACAAAAAATAACGTTAAGTCTTTTTTACGGCTTCCAAACATGATTTGTGTAATAGTCCAAGTATCGTAGATGTTTTTAAGTTTTTTATCTATGTTCTAGCATAGCTAGAAAGGCAGAAATCCGAGTTTTTCGAAGAGGTGTATTTTCGCCGCCGTACCTCCAATGGCGGCCTTCAATTTGGCTTCAAAGATGGCGGCCGAGTTATCGTTCCAGTCTTATTAGAGTTCACTGCTTATAACTCGCGAGTGGCGTCATGATACTCGCAGCCGGTACTGCCATGTATAGACTTTAAGGCTAGTTTGTAATTTACATCATTATACCAAGTCTCGTTAGTTTAGTTTTAGATTTCATACATTAATTATAACAAATATAAAACATTTTCCGTGTTGATATACAGTTATATCAACACGAGTGGAAATTGGGAAAACGAGAAATTGTTTTAATTTCGAGTTTTCCCAATTTCCACGAGTGTTGATATAACTGTATATCAATACGGAAAAAATGTTTTATATTTGTTTTATAATATAGCACAAAGAAATATGAAGAAATAAATTTTCAAACGTTTCCGTGTTGACATTGAGTTATATCAACACGGCTCTTAGCCAATCAGCGTTCAGAATTTACAAATGCTATATTATAATTACCATTAATGTATCTAGATGTAGGAGATGTCAAATATACAAGTACAGTACTGTAGGCATAATTAAAAGCTACTCTAAATCACATAATATAAATCAAAATCATATCACAGTAGCATAAAAAACAAAATGTTCAACAACTCTGTAAATTATAATATATATTAGAGTACAGTAGAGAGCTTTAAATCTGGCTATAAGTGTGTCACTTAATATGACAAGATTTGCTATTTAGATGCTTGTCACAGTTGTATTTTGCTTCTGTTAACACAAGAAATCAGGCAGAGGTGAGTGTTTTCTTTATTTACAGATACAATTTAACAAAATCAAAACATGCTGAAATACAAATCTAATAAGTTGCAATTTCATGCCAAAATTACAAAAACATCCTAGGTCACAGCAGCATGCAGAGAAAATATAAATTAATAAAATCACCATTAAACATACCTCCATCTAGTAAGCGCATGACTATCCAGAGTTCTTGTTTTACAATAAATGATGTATAATAATTGACAACATTTTCATGATTACACTGACACATGGCACCAATCTCTTTCTGAAATAGTAAAAACCATTGAACACAATATACATTTAACTATGAGTTATTATATAATACCTTATTAAATTCTAATCATTTAATTGGCTGTTTATGGTCACGTGATATTGAATAAAAAATTCCATTTCCCAAGAGTGCAATGGAACACGTTCCATTGCACTCTCCGCGAGTGCAATGGAATAAAACGTATAGTACAATTGCACTCTTTGTGTTTTCGAGAAATCGCATCCCTCAAAATGCTTCTCATACGAATCTATTAGTCTATTTTGGTATTATATAAAACAAATAATGAATGTTTCTTCGTGCAATGGTAAGAATATTTTCATTCGGTGAAAGATGGAGAGTTCCATTCAACTCGGCTGTCGCCTCGTTGAATGGAACATTCCATCTTTCACCTCATGAAAATATTCTTACCATTGCACGAAGAAACATTCATTATTTGTATACTATACAGTATGCTAATGTGGTATATTGGCATTACTCTATTACAATTATGATTAGCATTTCTATGGTGCAAATTTACATGTGGATATGATCAAATTCGCTTTACATCTGATATATTTTCAAAACATATCAGGCCTATTAAACATTTCAGATATACTGCATTCCAAAGGCATGGAACTCTGTTGATGAATCCTTAAAATTATTAAGTAATAAAGCATTTAAAAGACAATTTAAAATATCTCCGATAAGTTTATATTAGCTGGTTCCCTAACTCAAATTACTATAATTTAAAAATAACAATTTTGTATTAATAAATATGTGTGGCAACCTGCTCGTCTTATTGACCAGATAGTTACGTAACATATTTATATATATATACATATATATACATATATATATTTCAATTTAAGTAAAAAAAAGCACTGATATGGAGCAACTCATGCAAAGATCTGAGCTATATTTATCTTCCGTGGATGTAATGCTATATTTTTTCGTAATTCTGTGTTGTATAAATGTATTACTTTAGCAGATCACCTGTCTTGATTAGCCCCTTATGGTTATAATAGGTCATCTTGCACACTGTCTTTTGTAAAACTTTCTTTTTTTCCTTTTATTAATTGTATTTTTCGTTATGTAATTTATGTGTGCAATAAAGATTATTATTATTATTATTATTGGTCTTGACAAAAACCACCAAATGTACTGCGTTCAGAAAATGATGACTATTGCTATTAGAACTACATATTACATTTTTTGCTGCCGAAATAAAGAATGGGAAAATCCGGATTTACTAACAATTTGACTTATCTGATTGTATATATATATATATATATATATATATATATTGCATGCACTTTGTTCTGTTATTTTAGATTAGTATTGTGTGATTCAAATAGCCAACCGTAAGTTACCTTTATAAGAGAGATTTACGATTGCATATGTATGTAAAGAAAAACATTTAATAAAGTTTTCATTATTATTATTATTATTATTATTATTATTATTATTATTATTATTATTATGGTTGCGACCTATGCGATAAACACGTATAGACTGCCAACGAGATTGTTTGTCCTTGGTGGTCAGGAAATGAAATCATCGGAAGGCACAACGCAAGGCGATCCATTGTCTATGGCTCTATACGCGATCAGTCTGCAACCACTTATTACACGCTTACACATCACGTCTTCTACAAAGCAATACTGGTTTGCTGACGACGCTAGTGGAGCAGGGACCGCAATACAGCTGAAGAAATGGTGGGATACATTGATAGAAGATGGTCCTGAATACGGTTACCACCCCAAAGATGACAAGTGTTGGTTGATTACAAAACCGGAGAAAGAAGAGATTATAAGAGAAATATTTAAAGAAACAGAGATAAATATCACGACAGAAGGAAAAAAGGCATTTAGGAGCAGTTGTTGGTTCAAGGTCATACCTGAACGAATATGTCAACGAAAAGGTGGAAGAATGGGTGAAAGAGATAATCAATTTGGCTGATTTTGCAACAACACAGCCTCAGGCAAGCTATGCAGTTTACACTTTTGGGCTGAAACATCGATCGACATACTTCCTTCGAACATTACCTGATATTCAAGATCTGTTGCAACCATTAGAAGAAGCGATTACAAAATTCCTCCTGCCAGCTTTGGTTGATCACAAATGTTCCCCACTAGAGCGCGAAATTCTAGCCTTACCTGTTAAAAAAGGTGGTATTGGGGTCACAAATCCATGCATTGAAGCAACATTGGAATATTCGGTATCAAGAAAGGTAACAACACTATTGGTGGAACAAATTCAAGAGCAAATACACGAACTTCCTGATGATTCAGGAGTACATGAGCTGAAGCAAATGGCACGAAAAGAGAAGAACGATACTTTAAATGTAATGGCTAGATCCGTCATTGACTCGGCACCACCGAAGATGAAACGAATGATAGAGCTTGCCTCAGAGAAAGGAGCCTCCTCCTGGTTAACAGTCGTCCCTGTATCCGAGATGGACCTTCATTTAAACAAGCGGGAGTTTAGAGATGCATTGAATTTGAGATATGATTGGCCGTTCAAGGATAATCCAACAAGATGTGCATGTGGAGATCTTTTCAATATCGACCATGCTATGATATGTAAGAAAGGAGGTTTTATCATTCAACGCCATAACGAATTACGAGATCTGGAAGCTGAGCTGTTGAATATTGTCTGTAACGATGTCCAAATTGAACCAGCTCTGCAAGAAGTAAATGGTGAAGCGCTAAATTCAGGGTCAAACAAATCGCAAGATGCCAAATTGGATGTTCATGCACGTGGCTTTTGAGAAAGACAAAGATCTGCATTCTTCGATGTCAGGGTATGCCGCCCAAATGCGGAATCTGATAAAGAGTTAACCCCAAAGCAGATTTATCATATGCATGAAAATGAGAAGGAACGAATGTATAACCAACGAGTTACTGATATAGAACAAGGAACATTCACGCCGTTAATTTTTACAACAACTGGTGGTATGGGTGAAGAATGCAAGAAATATCACAGTCGATTAGCAGAGTTAATTGCCATAAAGAAGGGAGAAAAGTATTCAAAAACAATGGCTTGGATAAGAGCAAAGATATCATTTTCGATCATTAGATCTGCTCTCCTATGCCTTCGAGGATCGAGAATAACGAGAAAGAAACAATGTGATGTTAAAGATACAGACATAGATATTGAGACAGAAATTGCCAGAATATACTAGTAGTTAAACATTTTATTTAAAGGATTGTTTGGTTTTAGAAAAACAAACTTAGAACAAAATGATAATTTTTTTAATATTATCAGTATAGACCAAATCATATATTTCTTTTATATAATGAATTTTAATCTTAACTTTGTACAATTTTATCGAGCTTCTAAACAATTAAATTACATTATTATTATTATTATTATTATTAATATTATTATTATTATTATTATTATTATTATTATTATTATCAAAATCTGCCCAGTACCTGCCGAAGCTTTTGATCAATAAGGATCTCATACCAACGATTAAGACTGGAGAATCATTTGAGTATTTGGGACGACACTTCGACTTTAGCATGACTAATGAAAAACATAAATCTAAACTGATCTCCCTCATTGATGAACTAATGTCCGAAATAGATCTTAAACCTCTTCACCCAAAAAACAAAATTTTACTTTACAGTCGTTATGTTTTGTCGAAACTACCCTGGCATTTTACTGTTGCTACGATATCTAAAACTTGGGTAGTCGAAAATATCGATTCTCCGGTGAACAAGTACGTCCGAAAATGGCTGGAAGTACCTATATCTGGAACATTAAGTAACATCTTTCTAACCCGTAATAAGTTTGGTCTAAATATCATCCCTGCATCCGTCAAGTTCATTCAGTGTCAAACAGTTCTATGCAATGCCCTAAAAACATCTCCAAACGATTCAATTAACGAACTGTGGAAGTCAACTAATAATCATACTAACATTCAATACGATAGCTACAATTCAACTAAAGAAGTTTTAAAAACTTTCCATTCTCAACAAGAAAATAAACTTAGGGACCATTTGAAATGTCAAGGTTACTTTTTCGAAAATGTTTCTAAATTCTCCCTATCACAACCTAACGCAATCTGGTCGGTATTGCAATCAAAGCTACCAAAGAACATTTTCAACTTTACAATTCGCTATAGGAATTATTAATACCCTTCCTACCCGAACGAACCTCAGTAGATGGGGAATTTCATCAAGTTCTGACTGCTCGTTCTGCTTACACCCTGAATCACTTCTGCACGTTGTTGCCGGTTGTCAACATTACTTGGAACGATTTACTTGGAGACACGATTGCATACTAAAGTCTCTTGCAAAAACCTTTCAAAGTTTAAACGAATGCAAATTACTTGTTGATCTTCCTGGATTTGAAAGCCCCTCGATTATTACGGGTGATGAATATCGTCCTGATTTACTTGTCTCCACTTCAGACAAACACCTCTACGTTGTTGAACTTACCGTAGGCTTTGAATCAAACCTCACAAACAATGTTAACCGCAAGAAAGCTAAATATAAGAACCTAATTAGAGAACTAGATCAAAACTTTACATCTGTTAAATTTATAAATCTTTCAGTCAGTTCGTTAGGGGTGTTTGACAAAGAATGCCATACATTCGTAAAAATGCTAAATGAGTTAGGACTGGATAATCAACACCAACAATATTGTATCAGAAAAATGATATCTATTGCCATCCGATCAACGTACTACATATTTTGCTGTAGAAATAAAGAATGGACAAATCCCGAACTAATGAACATTTAAAGTAACTATTTCTATAAATAATTAACAATTTTTGTATATAAAACTATAACCATGTATAAGTGATTCAAGTAGTCAATTGTAGGTTACCTCAAGAAGTGAGATTTACAATTGTATATATCTATAAATGTTCTATTAATAAAGTTTTCATTATTATTATTATTATTATTATTATTATTATTATTATTATTATTATTCTCCGCGATTAGTCCAAATAAAACATTCAACATCCCAAGTTGGATCCCAAAATTTGCTTCTCCTCAAACGCCTTTTAACCTTGAGCCCCCGACCTATCAAGAGATTACAAACGTCATCCGTAAAATGAAACTGTCTGGCTCACCATGCCCACTTGATCAGATATCAATAATCTGTTTTAAACGATGTCCGTATCTACGTTCCTACTTAACCGAGATAATCCATGCAGCTTGGTCACGCGGTGTTGTTCCATCTGAATGGAAAAAAGCATGCACAATATTAATTCACAAGAAAGGAGAAACGAACGACCTAGCAAACTTTCGACCAATTACACTTGAATCCATCCCGCTTAAAATCTTCACATCATGTCTTCGTAATAAAACATTTGAATTCCTCTCAGACAATAATTACATAGAACAAAACATCCAGAAATGTTTCACTCCAAAACTCTCAGGAACACTAGAACATACTGCTCAGATGGCACATATAATCAACACAGCGCGTACGAAGCAACGATCTATAGTTATTACATTACTCGATCTTAAAAATGCATTTGGCGAAGTCCATCATAACCTCATTTACGAAGTCCTTGAATATCATCACGTTCCTAATCACATAAAGAACCTTATCTGCAGTCTTTACACTGATTTCCAAACTTCCATCATAACTGAACAGTTTAACACCCCCTTCATTTGGCCATATAAAAAAAAATAGTTGGTTAGCGTCCTTAGCTTTTGCCAAAAAGTGGGCGGGCGGGCGCTTTTTTTTTTTAAATTTTACTAATTTTTAACGCCTTGGTTTTACTCACTGTTAGGTCCGAAACTGGATTTTCTTGCGCAGTACAAATATTTTTTTATATATTTCAAAATATAATTCATACCGTCATTTTCGCACGCAATTTCGCAAATTATTAACACAATTGACTACAGTCAACAGAAATACTACATATATTAGAGCCCGTTGATCAATAAAAATCGGATTTTTTTTAAATAAAAAATAAAAAAAAATCCTGAGCGGGGCCTTTTTTGTGGGCGGGCGGGGACGCTAACCAACTATTTTTTTATGTGGCCTTACAGTCGGTCGTGGCGTTCTTCAAGGCAATTGTCTCAGTCCATTATTATTCAACATGTCATTCAATACTTTCATACAACATATAAAATCTGAAAAATACCGTCAGCTTCGATTTTGGAAATTAAGTGAAATTGGCATTCCATGCAATCCCATACATTGGTTTCAGTTTGCAGACGATGCTGCTGTCATCAGTAGCCAAGAGAAAGAAAATCAAATGCTCCTTAATCGTTTTACAATCTGGTGTCAATGGGCTAATATGATTATACGCGTTGACAAATGTTCAACATTTGGCATTAAAAAACAATTAACTAAATCTATCTAGTATTTACCCAAGCTTTTCGTTAATAACCATCTTGTACCCAGAACCGAAATGGGCAAATCTTTCCGTTACTTGGGTCGCTATTTTGATTTCAATATGTCTGATGAGGAACACAAATCAGAATTACTCGATGTGTTTAATGACATCATGAATAAAATTAATGAACTACCCTTACACCCGAAAAATAAAATTCTCCTATACAGTCGTTACTTGCTGTCAAAGATATCCTGGGACTTTACTGTTTTTGATATATCTAAGACCTGGATCTGCGAAACGTTAGACGGTATTGCGTCAAAATATATTCGAAAATGGCTGGAACTTCCTGTCTCTGCTACCCTAAGCAACGTGTTGCTTCCACAAAGTAAATTTGGTCTGAATATTATTCTCCCTTCGACAAAATTTATCCAATGTCAAAATGTCTCTCGATCAGCTCTAAAATACTCACCAAACGTAGATATTAACAATCTATGGGCGGTTACGAGCACCAACAAGAACATACAGTATGACATTTACAAGGACACAAAAGACGTACTTAAGGCAGTTGTTAGAAAAGAAAATGAAGAAAGACTTCAAAACCACTTCATTTCTTTCTTTTCCAGTATCATGAATAATTCCACATCCACATTCAACTCTTTATGGTCATCCGTTCAGAGTAAAAACTTCAAAAAAACATTTTTAACTTCACCATCCGGTATATCAATAACACACTTCCAACACGAAAGAACCTATCAAAATGGGGACTATCATCCACATCCGATTGCTCTTTCTGCTCCTCACCTGAAACGCTGCTTCATGTGATTGCTGGGTGTAAGACATATTTAGACGAAGGTCGGTTTACATGGCGACACGATTCGGTTTTAAATTTCCTCGCATACTCTTACTGCTGTGCAAAATTCCACACTTTACGCGGACATTCCTGACTTTATGAATCCATCTGTTATCACGGGAGATCGTTTACGACCTGACCTTCTGCTGGTGACTGGGGTTAGGGTAAAACGCTGATACGGACGGACGGACGGATGGGCGGACAGACGGACGGACGGATGGGCGGGCGGACGGACGGACGGACGGATGACCTATTTTTCTCTAAAATATGTTTTAAACATCATATCCGCGTTTTACCCGATCGGGTAAAACGCGGATATGGTGTAAAATATGCTTTTCGGCTCTTTCAAAGGCATATCCGCGTTTTACCCGATCGGGTAAAACGCGGATATGGTGTAAAATATACTTTTCGGCTCTTTCAAAGGCATATCCGCGTTTTACCCGATCGGGTAAAACGCGGATATGGTGTAAAATATACTTTTCGGCTCTTTCAAAGGCATATCCGCGTTTTACCCGATCGGGCAAAACACGGATATGGTGTAAAATATGCTTTTCGGCTATTTCAAAGGCATATCCGCGTTTTACCCGATCGGGTAAAACGCGGATGTGGTGTAAAATATGCTTTTCGACTCTTTCAAAGGCATATCCGCGTTTTACCCGATCGGGTAAAATACGGATATGGTGTAAAATATACTTTTCGGCTCATTAAAAGGCATATCCGCGTTTTACCCGATCGGGTAAAACGCGGATATGGTGTAAAATATGCTTTTCGGCTCTTTCAAAGGCATATCTGCGTTTTACCCGATTGGGTGAGAGCCATTGAACTATAAATAAACTGGAAGGCTAACTGCTATGATGAAGGCCTATGATCTTATGAAGCCAAAATAGTTTTTCTGAGTTATGAGCAGAAATACTTGACCCCAAACGACGGGCTATATATCAAATTGAAGCTATTGAAAATTGCTATTCGGTGTGGAAATTTCAAGACTTCAGCGAAAAGAAAAATATTTTAAAAATACAAAAACAACTGCAAAACGGCAAATTATCGGTAATTATGTTTGTAGTTTTTCAATATTTCCTTTTTAGCTAAAGTCTTGAAATTTCTACACCAAATAGCGTTTTTCAATAGCTTCAATTTGATA
>CACRXK020007114.1:9618-23554 GCA_902702795.2 Paramuricea clavata
GTGTTGAGGTGGGGGGGGGGGGGGGGCTCAACCAGGGGAGCCGGTTTACAACTTCGTCTCCCCAGTTTGGTCTGTATGCAATCACAAGCATGAATGAATTGGTTTTAAAGAAATAAAGTATGAAAAGAAATAGAATCCTCCCTCCCTCTTCCCTCCGACAGCCCGGCGTTGGATCCAGCCGCATACAACTGGTCCCAGATGATTTGGCCTTTCTACAACTATATTCTACAACTATAATAACCAGTCCAAGAACAATAGGGACGGCTTTATTTTGTTGAAATTGTGCAATGCAGGACTTTTCAAGACTCAGTCAAAGACTTCAGTTTTTCAATGAAATGCGACTGAACAAGTACCACAGCAGCACAGTTATTCCTATTCAAAATAGGTAATTTAAACATGTGTTAAGACTAAAGTATGATTCAGTCAACAAATTTAATAAAAGAACAAGCCGGCGAGAACACTGGTTATAGCCGGGACTGTTACCGTAAAAGAGATGCACATTACAAGCTGTCAAGCAGCTTTTCCTTCCACCTCAATCCTTAATTGTGACGTCATTTCGGAATAGTAAGTCATTTCGGAATAGTAACTTTGTGTCCATACAAAGGAAGAAAGCAAGTGATTTTGGTCAAACTTTCTTTAATATGTGTACATACACCCACAAGACATATTAAAAAGTTCACATCAACTTTAATTTTCTTGCATCCTTCTCATTGCCAGATGCGTGTGCTTTTTTTAACGTTTTACCGAATTGGATAAGTTAGGTATTTTCATTAACTGGGAAAAATTCAAAAACCGTACCGGAAGAAACACTGAAAAACGACTTCAATTGGCCAGCATGGGCAGTTAGCTATGCAAATAAAGCATTCTATAGAACGCCCATTTGTTCGACTTATTGGGATTGTATATGCGGATTTACACTACACAACCTTTTCCTAAAGCTGTTGGCAGGGGCGTAGGGGGGGGGGATGATTTCAATAGTTTTCGTTTTTTTGGGACACCCTGCAGTTCAAAACGCAGCAACAATCGCCCGTGTAAACGGGCCTTTATAGGGTGGGGTTAAAATCGTCTTATATGCGCGATAATACTCTTATACATCTCCGCACCAGACATGATCTTCAGGGGTATTTTAGGTTTTGGGTGGTAGCTTCCCCTCAACCAATTTTATTCTGAAGTAACTATGGCTTTATATATTGTCTTTTCTCGTTTCTCTGCATGCAAACGTTTCCCTTGACGTTCACCTAAAAGACAGGCAAAACATCTGGAGGGAAATGCTCCCACCCAAAATGTGAATTGTTGGTCATGTTTGCAAATATCAGAAACATTAGCCTGTAAATCAGGAACACTACAATTGTATAATAGAAACATGTTAATTTCGACCTCAAACAAACCATTCGCAGGCTATTATACCTATAGAGATGCCTGCGGAGGAGGCTAATGTCGACCCCTACCTACAGCAAAAATAGTAAAGTTTCACAATATTGCAAATTTCAACAATCATTATAAGACGAATTTACACTTTGTCTACAGTTTTTCATTAATTCAAATACAAACTTACGTCAATAAGCTAGGTGCATGTTTATTGGTCATGCATTAGTTCAATTCTACATCCGTTGGTTTCACATTCTAACAAATCAATTCAACCTTATGGTAAGTAGTAGTATTCATTATGAAACACATCGACTTTTGACCTCACTTCCATACCCATGATATATTACCAAACGCATGTGTATAATAGATTCTTCGCGACAGTCTCGGATCAGAAGCTATATTTTAGTTCCATAGAAGAATCCACTTATCAATCAGGAAACAGTTACCAATTCGAGTATTTGTTTTCTACAGTATAAAGGTCCAGACACACCGGACGACAACGCGACGCGATTTTTTAGTTTTTGAAAGTTAATAAAACAGCCAATGAGAGCAAATGTTGAAAGATATGTAGACCAAATAACTTAAAATGTTATAGCGCTTCTAAATATTTGGAAAATTTAAACTAGGATCAAAGTTATACATCAGTGAAAATCGAAAAATCGCGTCGCGTTGTCGAATCGCGTCCAGTGTGTCAGGACCTTAAGGCTTGCACCGGACCTCAAGCAGAAAATATTAATGGCACATTATTACACGAGACAATTTTCACTACGTTGCAAATTGTTGTGAAAAAATTGCGCGTATCATATGGCAATATCTCCAATAATGTGACCAGGGAATTGATGACTATGTCCATGGAATTGTTTGGAAGTGACCAACATATATATACAACTTTTGACTTGAAGTAATGTTGACATGCAGTAAGATCTTTGACCGTATAGTCAATGTGTACCAGAATGAAAAGTGTAACCAAAGTTTGATCTGTAGCCTATTAGCCTATAGCTAACAATGACATGCGAATTCTAGCCATTTGTAGGATATAGTGCGTATTTAACACTTTATAATAAAGATCAGCATTGTCCTTTGTCCTCCAAATGGTGGAATTGTTCATTCAACCTATATTCGTGCACATATACTGTACGGTACATAGTAACTAAGAATGAAAAGAAATTAATTCTAATTACAGTGTTAAACATGTTACACTATACAACTCCGCCTTTTGTTCCAAAATCACGGCTGCAAAATATTAGTCCATGTTTATTTTCCAGCAGTGACGTTTCATTTCTTAATCGATTTTAACAGTCGAGTAGATTTTCTTAACAAACGCACTGGCTCCAACATAACCAAGTGTACCTGAAACAGTGAGATGTGGTAAGGTTAACAAACAAACAAACAAACAAACAAACAAACAAACAAACAAACAAACAAACAAACAAACAAACAAACAAACAAACAAACAAACAAACAAACAAACAAACAAACAAACAAACAAACAAACAAACAAACAAACAAACAAACAAACAAACAAACAAACAAACAAACAAACAAACAAACAAACAAACAAACAAACAAACAAACAAACAAACAATGCTTGATTTGTGTCGGACTGTCGGCTACCAAATATTTACCGCACTTTAAATGTTTAAAATGCGCACTTCTCCCGACTCATTACTTGCTCTATTACACACAAAGTATTTCCAAAATCTATTTTTCAATAGCACTGTTCTCCTACGGAACAGCCTGCCAGACGAAATACAATCCTCTCTTACTGTTTGGTCGCTGAAATCTAAACACTACGTATACTGAGAAACTTAATTCATGTTTAGATGTTGATAGACCTGACAAACGTTGTGAACATACCACAAAGTATTCCAAGAGCCATGCTAAATAGAGCCATATATCCAAAATAGAATGTCGTTTGGAAGAATCCATACATCCTGTAAAAAGTAAAAATTTAACATTGATATAAACTCACCTGTGTAACTTAACCTTTATCTATGATGAAAATAACAAAAACTTACTTCGTCTTAAAGAAGAAATAATAGAAAGAGTAGAAATACACATAAACAGCCGTCGATGCCGCTGATAAGAACGATGTCCATTGCCTATAAAATAAACCAAACCTCCGATACATATATGATTGAGCATTTCCTTGTAATACAATGCCAAACATGTACTGTACATATTCCGCAAATGGGAAATCATGTTGTTCATAGTAAAATCGCCGATCGAATAATGTCAGCGAGCTTCTCGAAGACTGGTTCCTATAAATTTCTTTCCAACAGGTTTCAATTTTGTTTTAGGTAAAATATTTAAATATTCAGTGGAATTTTGTTTGTGAACGTAGATTTATTAGAAGATTTCAAAGTTCTTTTCAGACAAGCAGATATTGCGAGATATTTGTACGAAAATCATTATGTAAACATGAACCAAACATTGTAAAACATATAAGCATGAACCAAAACATGTAAGCATGAACCAAACAATCAAGCAATATTTTCTATTTGCTTTTCTGAAACTTTCACCTCTGTTCATATTAAATAATTTTGTGTTTTTAATTTAAATCAAGGATCACTCAAGAGGTTTTTATAGGGAGAAAAAAAAAATATTATCAAAAACCTCTTGAGTGATCCTTGATTTAAATTAAAAACACAAAATTATTTAATATTTTCTATATTTTGCAAACATTGAATAATTCGAAACTTGTTTCTCAGAAGTTTAAACAAATGTAATACTATTTCTAATTCCATGAAACAATCAAGGTATTTGTTCTTACCAACGATAGTCCTCCGCATTAAGCAAGAAATATGTACAGACAATGGTAACACACATCGTCACAATGATCAAGATGAAGAATACCAAAAACATGAAACCAAACACGAAATAGATCTTGTATGCCCAGAAAGAGGTGAAGATGAAGTACCTGAAATGAAAACATGCCATATATATCACAGCTGCAAGACGATATTGTTGTATATTGTTAAAATAGTGACCCAGAGTGCGATAAATCGCGTACTTACGTACAGGAGGTACGCCAATATTACAGTCTGGTACTTCTTTGTTTTCAGCAAGTAACACGTAGGTATCATATGACCTTTACAAGCCCAAGGTAGGTATTCAAAACTGAATTCGATTCGGTAAATGAGTACGTCTAACATGTCTTGACATGAAAAATTATTGGACTGATGGGACTAAGAAATGTTGGAGTCGATTTTCGATAATATTTGTATAGGAAATTGTCGTCCTTCTTGTTCTAACTCGTAGTTTCAGGTTACTGAATGAAACCTTTCAGAACCCTTTGTACTTTGTACAGAACTTCATGTACTTCATTTTAAAGTTTTATGTTTGTACCAGCTCAAGTACGCGGCAATAATCATTGGAGTACCAGTCAGGTACGACTAAAAATCTTGAATGGACCATTTGCATTATGGACTAAATTTTGAACTAGACAAAAATTTCATCACAGCTTCAAAGAGCATCACAAAATTAGTAATATTCCAAAGTTTCGTTGCAAAATGTTGTAAAATGCGGATAATATAGCCATGCGAAGTTTGCCGTTTTTCAGTCATTTTGTATTACGCACGGGAAATTGACAGCCCAATCGGGTGTTGGGGCATCAATTTCCCGTTTGTAATACAAAATGACTGAAAATTGCAAATTTCGCAAGGCTATATTATCCGCATTTTACAACATTTCGCAACGAAACTTTGGAATATTACTAATTTTGTGATGCTCTTTCAAGCTGTGATGAAATTTTTGTCAAGATCAAAATTTAGCCTATAATGCAAATGGTCCATTGTCGCACCCTGTAGTCCCTGATTTATCATACCGCACGTAGCCCAATACATTTCTCTTACATTTCAATAAAGATCGATCCAAATGGTAATATTCCACCAAGGCAAACAATTATTGCTGGCTCCATGAACCTAAAATGAAATAGACGTATTAGTATAGGTAATCATGCGATGGCGAGTACAATTAGGGATTAATAGTACGAGTGATGTTTGCAAATTTTGCCAAAATTGGACGAGCCGCCGGGGCGAGTCGAACTTGGCAAATTTCCAAACATCACGTGTACTAAAAGGTTAAGGGCGCGTAATTCAAAAACACGTTCTATATAGGGCTTTTAATAGCATGGTACTCACGAAGCAATAATTTGTTGCCCACACAAATTATGCCTACTGTAAACCTTGAATGGCAAAAGTGATCAGAATACGAATACATATATATAATGGATAAGAGTACATACAGCTAATTCAAAAAAGGCTTAGCCTGCGTGTTAGGCTCTATGCTGGAAATAGAGCCTGCTACTGAAGTTAATAAAAAGTGGATTTATGCGTACGAATCGTACGCAAAATTCCCATTGGTCAGAAATAAATAGCCTTGCCTTATAAGATAATATCAAGTTGTTGTTTACATAATATGATATTTCGTACTGGTAATTGTACTTTTGGCCGCATTAATTACTGCCTTTGCTGTCTATAAACACGGTCAATAACCGTTATTATTATATGGCTTTGCAGAATCCTGGATTCTGATTGGTCGACGTGCGGTCCGTAAAATGCGTATCCGGACCGTGGTCTGTATTTTCCCGTATCCGGACCGGTTTCCCGTATGTCAATTTGACAGACTCGAATTTGAAACTTTTTTACACGTTTATAAGGTCGTTATGATCATTTTTAAGAATAAGAAGTCTTGGAAATATTAATAAGTACTTGTTACCAACACAGATTTCATCGAAAAAGCTAAGAAAACAAGCAGTTTGAACTCTTACTGGCAACCGTAAGTTTTGGCAGGAAAATGTTTTGATTTGTTTAGTTGTTTCAAAAAATAAAATAAAGATGAATTTAACGTCTTTAATACCATATTCTAGACAAATATCATATAAACTGGGTTTATAAGCCTTTTTTTCTGCGGGTGGGGGTTACCGAAAAAGTAGTTCTAAAGCGATTGTTAAACATGCTTTTCCGTAAACAATATTCGTTGACGAATCCAAATCTAAAGGAATATTGTCATATTTTAAATTAGCTTTGATAATCTAATTAACAATCGCCGTTTTGAATGATTGTTATTTTCGTGCATCCGAACGACTGTCCACTTTTCATCGACTTCAGTAGCATGCTCTATTTCAAGCATAGAGCCTGACACGCAGGCTATTCAAAATTCTAAACCTTAAAACTCTAAGCGTGAAAAGGGCAATGCGAACACGCAGTGTTTGCTTTATTCAGTCAGAAAGACTTGTCATAATTGCATACAGCTAATATTTACTATGGAGAGCGTTCCCATCGCACTTTTCGCGCTTAGGTTTAAGGTTTAGAGTTTGGAAGGACGACAACCTCTTTTTTGAATCAGCTGTATATTCTTATCCATTTTAAGATCAAAATAAAATCAGAAAATTACCATTTCTTCTCGGGAATTGGCCGCGGCACGGTGTTTATCCGGCATGGATAATCAGGTGTACCAGCCATGTTACGACCCAGGACAGTACCAACAAGATTTAACGGAAGAATAACAAACAAACATATAGCTGCGACCGAGAGCTAGATAAAACATACAATTAATATTAACTAACTTCTACAGTGATGCTTGTGATGTTACTCTGAGTGTATATCCACACCGGGCAAGCTTGAAAAATATGCCTGGCCACGGTGGGAATCGAACCTACGACCTTTGGAATACTAGCCCCCTAACTTCTACAGTACAAAAAAATTTCGATAATACAACCATTTTTTACTAGGATCCTAATACAGAGGAAACAAATTGAAACTCCAATAACATTTACTTACCATGGACGTGAAAGGAATCGCCCTTGATGCACGGTAATAAATAGCGACAAAATTTATCAAGAACGCTGTTCCACAAATCATTGAAGGGAATAATGCAGTACTGAAGAGCATTTGTTTTATCCATCCTTTACCTAAAAATATTCATTCAAGTATAAAGAGCTAAATAAAGTATCCACAGTAGTTTAGACTTCACTATGAATAATGGCATGTAATTTACACTCCAGGGGCCGGTTGCATATAAAACACGAAACTACGTTTTATAATAACAGCCCGTTTCGTAGTTCACTATAAAATGCACGATTCTGATTGCTTAACTTTTCCACAACTTTTCCACACTTTTTTATACAACCGGCCCCAATGTTTTTTTCCAATTATAGCCTTTCTCAAGATGATGAAAATCCGCCATTTTTGGGTGGCATCTAATTCTCGTTAACCAATGCAGACAATTAAATAACCTAATTTTGAAAATAAACTAACCATTTCCAAAGCAAATTTAACATCATTCGTCCAAAAAATTATGTGGACTTTTCGTCCAAAAAATTATGTGGGCTGTTATGTGGACTTTTCTCGCAGACTTCGGCTGAAATGCCACCCAAAAATGGCAGCGTGAGAAAGGCTAATTCTGTACACTTTGTACTTGCTCCATAAAAGACACTGGTATTTGGAATTTTCGGTGCAAAGAGACTGTTTCTACAGTAATTTCGTTTTCAAGGATGGAATGTTAAAGGTGAATTAGGTGATTATTTAGACAATGAAAGGTACTTTTTGTTTAACGAGAATAGAAAGTAAAAATTCAAAGCTATCAATATCTGTACGCTAAACGTTTAGACTCATTGATGGGCGTTAAAAATATGGGCGCTGTAGTCACTGATCTCATAGTCCATGAGATTAGTGGCTGGAGTGCAAAAATATCATGAATGGAAAACGAAGTAAAAGTTTCGTCATTAACACACATTGGTATCATTCGTAGTAAATTCCTACCACTTTGCCTGGAATATAATGATCCTCCAAAGTATCCATTCACCGGAGCTGTGGCGGCATAAACAAATATGGAGGTCGTCAATATCGATCCACGTCTGTAAGAAAAAATAAGGATTAGGAAAAAGTTGTGTAGGTATAGTCAAGGATTTTCAAGTTGCCAGCCGTGCAGTAACTCCAGACCAGTTACTCCAGCCAGTACATGTAACTTCACTACACCCACATGATTTTTGGAGTTGGCCTGTACCTTCGAGATTCTGGCCAGTTAATCGCATAAATGCTCGATTCAGTATGACGTTAATGCGACAATTTTCTGTGCAGGCCTTAAAATATCTTTTACAGGGCCGTCTGACAAAATGTCCGATGACGTTGAGTTTGGGTCGGACATATGTCCGATGACCTTCAGTTCAGTTTTGACTCGGAAATAAGTCTGAATGACACAAATGAATATCAGCACAATGTATTAATTCTAAGCGGTAAATATTGTAAAAATAGTAAATAATTTGTTTCTTTCATACTTATTTCCAAGCCCGCGCGCGACTACGTTAAAACAACATTTCCATGCAGTTCACATTTTATACAACAGTACTCTGATTTTCCATTTAACATACAAGCCTCTAGTCCTGGGCTAGGGTACATTTTGATTTACGTCGGACAAAACTACAGTTCGGTCTGACACCAATACACTCAGGTCGGACAAACAATAAACCTCAGTTTCACTTTGGTCGGACAGAATGTCCGGTGGTTTCCTCTATACGTCGGACAATTTCACGAATGGGTCGGACAATGTCCGTGACCGACCGATAATTTAAGGCCTGAGTCTGTATCGAACCAAGGAACATGTCATCAGAGACAAATATTGTGAAATGGTTACATACTCTGTGTAAAGATCACCAATGATAGACATAATGATGACAAGAAATCCAACAACAGCCAGTTGATAACCAGAGCCAACCAGGGAGGAGAACAATAATGGGTAGGATGCTGAACGGAAAACATCACCATGCACTTGTTTCCAACCATATTCATCTCCCAAATCACGTTCCTGTTGAAGAAATACATGCAGTCTACTCAACAAACAACATAATCAGGACGTTAGCCAGAAGTAAAAAAAATCCGCGTTTACCTGAAATTGGGAAATTTATTTTAAAATTTTTTCTCGGAAAAATTTTTTTTGGGCGACGGCAAGATGGACGGCAAGATACGGTATTATTGTCAGATGTGAAAAAAATAATTCAATTTTTATGCTATTTTTTGGCTGACCCAAATTGGGAAATTGCGACCTCAAGGTAATTGGGAAAACCGCGTTTAACGCGGAATTTTTGACTGTAGCTAACACCCTGATAATGGCACATTGTCCCTACCAGTACTGCTTTGTTTTTACTGTGAAATGCATCATAATAGATAGTATATGTGAATACAATGTACGCATTTCGGATTTCCCACGGGGTTGGATGAAATCGGAACTGAACTTAAAAATTCGTCCGGTTCCACATGTTCACACGGAACTGGATTAATCACGAGACGGTTCCGAATTCATCTGACAACGGGGCGTTAACGAGTACACGAAGACGTTATTTACACAGGGGGTCCAATAAAGTGCACTTGTTCCAAACCATTGCCGCTAAAGTACACTTTCCAGGAGACATATCATACAAAGATACTTCATGTTATCATATAGTATATCCATGGTGTTCTTCAACACGAAATTGGACAGGAAACGTATCATGCATGGATATTATTAACTTCTATGGTCTGGTAAAGCAATGGAATGTTTATTTATACATTCGGTAAACCGAAAAAATCGATGTTTTTTGAAAACCGAAATACTCGATGTTACTTTTGGAGAAAAACCGAAAAAACCGGGGGGAAAACGAAGAAAAATCGGTATTTTACTAAAATCGAACCATACTTATACGAGTTTGTTGCAAATGAATCAAGTTTTGGCATTTACACACGAAAAAGTAAAGAGATTTTGTTTGAAATTTGATAACGTCTTCAAAATACCTTACGTTTAATATCTTGCGTGAGTACTGAGTAGCGTGTTGTGTCTTTTTTTTACCGTAGTTTCGATTTTCGAACGTATTTTTATAAAAACCCGGTTCACTCGTTTGTTTTTTTTTGGTTTGTGAGTCGGTTTTCGTTTTTTTGTAGAAACCGCCTCACGCTAATTTATACACCATCTGATCTGGTAAACACCAACTGTACACCAGATCATGCATGCGACTAAAGTACAAAATGCCAGATAGACTAACATCACAGTTACGTACCATATCATCTAAATCATCTTCTTTACTGTATCGAGCGTAATCTTTTCTCAAAGTACGCATTAAGATCATACTGACTAAACCAACCAGGAAGATAACCATCATAAATGAATTAAAGATTGAAAACCAATGGATCTAAAAACACATAAATATTCAAAACCAGAGCAAATTACAACGTTTGGTAAACTACCCAGTTAGAAAATACATACCAATACCATTTCTAGTGCCTTATTAAAACCTTTAGTGATTAAATACAATGAAGTAAACTTTATCTTACTCTGTGTTGAAAGAAATTTGGATCAAGGTACTTGTCATATCGCTTGCTGAAAAGAGTAGTTGAAGGCTTCCATGTCACCTGGTATTGAAGAATGAACAATTTAATGAAAATGAACTGAAGCTGTACATTACTTTTATGGTTATCTCAAACACAATGTGAATGTTGTGTGCTCTTAAGTCTGAGTTTCTATTTAGTCGCAACTGTCGTGGACATGTCAAGGTGGTCGATATAATACGAGACAGATTTGGATACATGTACTGTACGGGCCAGTACAACACACATAAAAATGTAAATTATGCATCCAGACTACATACTGGTGTATATTTCACATCTGCTGGTTGTGGTGTTGAACTCAAGTGTGCAATTTTTTGCTGTTGTCTTACTCTGAGAGTGTCCTCTCCGGGCAAGCTGAAAAGTAACTTGCCCGCGGTGGAAATCGAACCCGCAACATTTAGCTTGGTAGGGCAAAAAAAAAAAATATGTGGGTTTCCGGTTTCCCGACCCTACCTAGCTTTTGGACGTCGAAATCCCGACCCTAAACTTTTTTATTGGATCATGGTTGTAAGTGTTTCCACTTAGAGAAAAAAGTTTGTGGAAAATTGAAATTTGAGGCAATATTAGGGAAATTTATCTTTGGATGTGGAAGCACTGACTGAACAAAATGGCGTCCGCTTGTTCGGAAAATTAAAAAAAAGTTTAAAAAAAAAGAAGTTAAAACCGACCTACCCTACCTAAGTTTTTATAAGAAGAAACCGGAAACCCACATATTTTTTTTTTGGCCTAGTTCAACGCTCTACTAACTGAGCTACGAGGTCAAGTCGGTTCGAGTAGGTGATATTTTGGAACTCATTCTAGTTCCTTCAATGTCTATTAGGATGTTAGGGTTTAATACTAATTCCACCAAGTTGTTAGGGTCTAATATTAATTCCACCAAGTGAAGTGCAAGAATCTAAGTCATTCAAGTCCACCTTCAATGTCTATATTTCACATCGTCGAACATGACTTTGTCACAACAGTTATGGCTGAATGGAACCTGTCTTAAATGTACGCAGTATTAATGTCGCAAATACAACCATGTATAGAATTGGGCAATTGGCTTGTTCATGTGTAAAATATATAAAATTGTTAAATAAAATGGCGCATTAATTACAGGTAAACTACGTGAAGCGTTCCTCTTTTGACTTCCTAACTCATTTGGAATTTTCCTCATTAGCTTTGCAAATTTGAAAAACTCTTTGCAAATCCCTTGAGGGAATTTGCAATGTTCCTATCAGCTGTTGCAATATTCCAATGAAAAAAACATTTTTAAATTTTCCTAACTTCCTGTTTTAATTTCCTGACTTCCTGTTCTGTTCTGAGCGTTGTCATTGGTGGATTATTTTTGTTAGCCAATTGCAACGCACAGAACAGGAAGTTAGGAACTTGTAACGGGAAGTGAAGAACTTCTAACGGGAAGTGAAGAACTTCTAACAGGAACTGAGGAAAATTTATTCGGCTTTTAGCAACATTGCAAATTCCCTCAAGTGATTTGCAAGGGAGTTTTCTAAATTGCAAAGGTAATGAGAAAAATTACAATCAATTTAGAAACGCAAAAGAGGAACGCTTCACGTAGTTTACATGTAAGAAAAATACATTACACAGTCATCTTGGTATATATGAGTACCATTAAGTGTACCAGTACGAACCTCGTAAGTAAACATCATTTTACTCCCAACCGTAAGTTTGGCTTTTGTCTCACTGGTCAAGTTCACATCGACTATCTAAAAACATCAAAATATGTTTTTATAATATATTTCCAAATCACTAAAATTACATGATTCATAGCCAGTTAGGTAGAAAGCAGTCGGTAAAACACACAATCAAAGAATGGAAATGACTTTATTTTTCTTACAATTAAAAATGTTTACGCGAGTGAAGGCGGGCAATACGTTATAATCACCGTCAGATTCAGTAACTGGCAGGTGCATGTTCTTATTGGTATTGTGGTACCGCAAACCCCGTGTAACGTTCCGGCGGAGGGAAGGTTGAATAATTCCCAGTATGTGGGGATTTTCGGTATTGTCCTGCTCGTTGTTACTGACATTAACCTGGTTACAGTGTGAAACTTCTTGAGTGGATGGAAACTTCTGAGAAATCACGCTAGGCATGGTTGGTGGAGCTTGCGGTAGTATGGCTGCATGGATTGGTGCAAGTGGGTTGACTGTTGCATCTTCATTGTTCATTGCAGAAGAAGGATGAGAGCTTGCGAGTTCTGATGAGATCCAACACATTTTTGGGCGTTGCAAAAGGCACAGCTTAGTTCGACGACAATGGCTGCAGTCTTGTGATCAGAATAAAGTACTCTAATCGCCGACGGCAACGAGTTGGGACGAACAGAAATTTGCGACGGGTGCTTCTTGATTTCTCACCGTGGGAGAGATTCGTCATCCATTCTAATATTCTTTTAGACTGAGCTACTGTTGGTTGAACACGTCTTTCGTGTGGAGAGGGTTGGTCAGACTTGTGCATGGTTTGTAAAATTTCCATCCATGTGTGTAGATGTTTTTGTGTGGCGTTCCCTTCGCGGTATACGTTGCCCGCGATTTTGGCAACGATAACCTCTTCTAACAGGTGACAAAGCATTGGGCACACGAGTTCCCCGAGTACAGTTTCGGAACCTGGCATACATTCCAGACTGCATGTACTATCTTATACCAAGAAATGGTGTGGCAGTCCCGAAATACTTCAAATGGAATCATGTGCACGTGGAATTCGTTAAAAGGCGCTCGTCAAATCAGTTGCAGTTAGGCGTTTCTTTGGACAATATGAAGTCGAGTGACGTCGTTGGTCCTGTAACCAGACCAGACGCTCCAGTTGGTTTCTTTATGAGGGGTTCCTTTATGAGGAGAGGTTGGGAAAAGCATTAACATTTTCTGGATGTTTAAAACTCATGTGGTTCAAGTTCGTCAAACTTCGCCTGAAGTTCAAGAGGTAACTGGCGGGCTGTGGTAACAAAGCTTTTTTGTAAAGAGGTTCCAAGGTATCACTTGGGAGTTCGATCTCAATAAATTCTCAACATCACACCGTCGTAGATGGGGAAGAAACCTGGAGTACAAGTGCACAACGTGTTGCTATGCTTGTTGTTGGAAGGTCGCTGACATCCATCACGCAATGCAATGTGGTTGGTTTCTATAAAGGGTGCACTTGTTAATGCAACTACGTTAAGATCGTCGGTGGCCAGGCCCTCGAAGCAGGGCCGCAGAGAGGGGGGGGCAGGGGGGGGG
>CACRXK020007115.1:0-23551 GCA_902702795.2 Paramuricea clavata
ATTATTTCGCTGCAAAAAATAAACAACAATTGTATTTTGGCCATGTCGTGATTTTTGGTTATTATGTTAATAATTTTGTACGACTTTTAAGGCATTCAATTGAAGTAATTCTGAGCCGTAAACATATTTTACTTCTTGGCCTTTGAATCAAAATACGACTCGCTCGAACGTTTGTTGAGCGCAATAGTCGAAAAAGTTTCGTCCCAACTTTGATTTTTTTTTGACCGGCTGGCCAAGACAACTTCTCGTAAGGATTCGTTAAAAAAATACAAATTCAAGTTGAGCATTTCTTGATTTTCAACTGAAAAGATCAACTAGTGGCTAAAATTAATTGTGAATTGTATTCTATCGAACGTGAACGATACGTGTACATCCGAAGAGTTTTAAAAACCTTTCACGTCATGCTTCTTGCGAAAGCAACCGTTCGTAAGCCTTCGCAAGCGTTTTGAGCAAAAACTCTAAAATATTGGCAGTATTACCTGAAAATACAATAGCAGAATCTACTAAATTATCGTATAACATCGGAATTTTACCCCCAATAACTATTTCTTCATCAAAACTTGACTACAAAACAGTCAAAACTTCCAGCTCAGTTTTCCCGCCATATTTATCCTTGCCATATAAGACAACGTCGCCATAGTAACCACAACAAACTCGTTACCAGTTCATTGCATCGCACATCGATCGGCGCGCCTATAGCCGTTTCACCACCTTCTATATAAGCGCCCTGGTGCCAATGGTCCAACATGATTATTCGGGTTGATAAATGTAGTACCTTTGGCATCAAAAATGCTCTAACAAAATCAATCCAATACCTGCCTAAACTACTTATTAACAAGCAACTAATTCCAAAGATCAATATCGGTGAGGCTTTTCAATACTTAGGAAGATACTTTAGTTTTAATATGTCAGACGAACACCACAAGTCTGAATTAATCTCACTCGTTGAAGAACTAATGGCAGATATTGATTCCAAACCATTACATCCAAAAAATAAAATCCTCCTCTACAGTCGATATCTTCTGTCCAAATTATCCTGGCATTTTACAGTTTCTAGCGTATCGAAAACGTGGGTCACCGAAAACATTGATTCCAAAGTCAACAGTTATATCCGTAAATGGCTTGATATACCTATATCTGGAACGCTAAGCACTGTTTTCCTAACCCGCAACAAGTTTGGCCTCAGTATTTGTCCCCCATCTGTCAAATTTATTCAATGTCAAACTGTTCTCCGTAAAGCCCTAAAAACATCCCCAAACGAAGCAATTAACGATCTTTGGAAAGCAACTAGCAACAGCAAAAATATTCAGTATGACGTTTATAACTCCACTAAGCAAGTTCTTAAGGACTTCCACTCTGGACAAGAGGATAAACTGCATACTCAATTAACCTGTCAAGGCTCTTTCTTCACTAATATAACAAAGTTCTCACTGTCCCAACTCACTAAAATTTGGTCTGCGTGCCAATCGAACCTTCCGAAAAATATATTCAACTTTACGGTTCGATACATCAATAACTCCCTTCCAACGCGCCAAAACCTTGCAAGATGGGGTTTATCACCGACTTCAGACTGTTCGCGATGTCTAGCTCCTGAAACACTTCTGCACGTAGTAGCTGGTTGCCAATCGTACCTAGAACGATTCACGTGGAGACATGACTCCGTTCTAAACTTTCTCGCAACAAGCCTGCAGACCGTAAGCGGCTCACATCTTTACGTGGATCTCCCAGGGTACAAAAGTCCATCAATCATCACTGCTGACACCTACCGTCCAGATTTGCTTCTTTCAACCTCAAACGGAACACTCTACATTGTTGAACTTACAGTTGGCTTCGAATCAAATCTTCAAAAAAACGTTAAGCGTAAAAAATCAAAATATAAAGAATTAATTAGGGAACAAAATGAACATTTCAACTCAGTAAAATTTGTAAATCTTTCGATTAGTTCTCTTGGTGTTTTCAGTAAAGAATGTTGTACTTTCATAGAAATGCTTAATGATTTTGGTTTTCAAAAGCAACATCAGAATTACTGTATTAGAAGAATGGCGACGATTGCAATCCGAACAACGTATTATATATTTTGTTGTCGAAACAAGGAATGGATGAATCCGGAACTGTTAAGTGTTTAAACGTTGTACTGTCATTTTGTTATCTTAATAGTATAATTTTTGCATATATAATCAGTGATTTAAGTAGCCAGTTGTAAATTACCTGATATAAGTGAGATTTGCAATTGTATATATAAGCTAAATATCCATTTAATAAAGTTTTCATTATTATTATTATTATTATTATTATTATTATTATTATTATTATTATTATTATTATTATTATTATTATTATTATTATTATTATTATTATTATTATTATTATTATTATTATTATTATTATTATTATTATATACATCGAGCAGAGCCGTGTTCAGACGTGCTCTGTACATGTCATAGTTTTATCGCTGGTTTTGTATTTGAATCACAGTATTTCTTACTAATTGTTAAAATTTATAATCATAAAAAGATCATCATCATGATTCGTTCAAGTTTTGTTGCCATGTTATTGACTTGCGTCGTCTGTTCGTTTTGTGATGAAGACTTCGTCGCGCTCGGTCGCCATTCGTGGCGTTGTAAACAGCGGATTAACCAAGCAGAACGAGATCCCCCTGACGCTACTACAAGACAAGTGCCTGTAATGCAGTCCCCTAATGTTCCTGTGTCAAGTCGCACGGTTGTTAAATGTTGTTGTGGCAAGATATGCAAAGGGGCGCGCGGCCTTAAAATGCATCAGCGCAGTTGTCAAGTGATACATGGCCTTAACGACGAGCTTTGTGCAGATCTTGAGGAGCAAATAACTACGGATAACAGCGAAAATATTTCAGAAATTGAACACAACGGCAATGATATTAATACAGTTAATTACGATAATTTTCCTGAACTGAAGAAAGGCATAAATCTCCCGAAAAATGATTCTGAATGGTCAACGGCTAATGATTATTTTAAATGTGCACTCCAGCCAAGTGATCCAATCACATTGCAAGATCTAAATTCAAAAATCAAGCTTTTAAATGACGCGATATACAGCTACTTTGCAAATAATTATGGACATACTGAAACTGTACCCGACAAAAATATGGGAGCTAAATATAAAGAGTATACGGTTAAAGAGTTAAAGAAAGCTTTACAAAATTTAAAATCCAAAAAGGGTGAACTCAGTGAAATTAAATACGTATCGCGTACATTGCGTGACAGGCTCCGTAACAATGGCAACGACGCCGATGACTTAAATGACAGTGAGTCGTTTAATCACAACAAATATCTGGAACGAAGCTTTTGGGGCTATGTTAAAAATATAATCAATAGAAAAGACGCAGTATTACCATCATTTAACATGACTGATTGCCTTTCTTATTTCTCTAAATCTCTGGCTAAAATTAATCCTAACAAGCTATTTGTAATTCCCAGCTGGATCCCAAAGTTATCTGATCCTGCAGTTCAATTTAACCTTGACCCCCCGACCTATCAACAAATTACAAATGTTATACGCAAAATGAAATCGTCTGGTTCTCCTTGCCCTCTTGATCAACTTTCTATAATAAGTTTCAAGCATTGTCCTTATCTGAGAACTTACTTTACTGAGCTAATTCACGATATTTGGCTATCTGGAACTGTCCCAACTGAGTGGAAAAGAGCATGTACCATACTAATCCACAAGAAAGGCAACAATAATGACCCTTCAAATTTCCGCCCCATAACACTCGAATCCATACCTTTAAAAGTATTTACATCTTGTCTCCGAAACGCAGTATACTCCTTCCTCGCATCTAATAACTTCGTCGAACACAACATACAAAAAGGCTTCACCCCCAACCTATCTGGCACTCTAGAACATACTGCGCAAATGGCTGACATTATTAATAAAGCTCGGATCAGACAACGCTCTGTTGTCATCACCCTACTTGATCTTAAGAATGCCTTCGGCGAAATCCATCACAACCTCATTCAATCCGTACTTGACTACCACCATATCCCTGATCATATAAAATTTGTTATAAAAAGTTTATATACTGATTTCCAAACCTCGATAATTACCTCTGAATTCCGCACTCCTTTTATGACAGTTGGCCGTGGCGTATTGCAAGGAGATTGCCTCAGTCCTCTTCTTTTTAACATGTGCTTCAATACATTCATTCAGCATATCAAGGCTGAAAAGTATCGTCAATTTGGGTTTTCCTTCAAATTACTAAATCCCATCCATTGGTTCCAGTTTGCTGATGACGCGGCTGTAATTACTGGCCAAGAATCCGAAAACCAACATCTGTTAAATCGATTTTCTATCTGGTGCCAATGGTCCGATATGATTATCCGAGTTGACAAATGCAGTACCTTTGGCATTAAAAAAGCGATCACAAAATCAGTTCAGTACTTGCCAAAACTCCTCATCAGCAATCAACTAATACCAAAAATCACTATTGGAGAATCATTTCAATATTTAGGACGTTACTTTGATTTCCACATGTCGAATGATAATCACAAAACTGAACTAACCACCCTACTTAATGAACTAATGTCTGATATTGACTCAAAGCCACTACACCCCAAAAATAAACTGCTCCTCTACAGTCGCTACGTCTTGTCCAAGTTAGCCTGGCACTTCACCGTCGCAACACTCTCTAAAACATGGGTTACTGAAAATATCGACTCTATTGCCAACAAATATATCCGCAGATGGCTTGAAGTACCAATATCAGGAACACTAAGTACTGTCTTTCTAACAAATAATAAATTTGGCCTGAGTATTTATCCTCCATCTGTAAAATTTATCCAGTGTCAAACAGTCCTCCGAAAAGCTTTAAAATCTTCTCCTAATGAATCAACTAACGACCTGTGGAGAGCAACCAGTAACCATACTAATATCCAATATGACGCTTATAACTCTACTAAGGAAGTTCTCAAAGATTTCCGTTCTGGACACGAAAACAAACTCCTAAACCAATTAACCAGTCAAGGATCCTTTTTCTGCAGCGTCACGAAGTTCGCTTTACCTCAGCTTAGCAAGGTGTGGTCCGTCGCCCAATCAAAGCTCCCGAAAAACATTTACAACTTTACCATTCGTTACATTAACAACTCTCTTCCGACGCGTAAAAACCTAAACAGATGGGCAATATCTTCAAATTCAGACTGTTCTTTTTGTCTTAGCCCTGAAACATTACTACACATAGTAGCTGGATGTCAGTTTTATCTCGACCGATTTACGTGGAGACACAATTCAGTCCTGAACTTTCTTGCTCATCAGTTACAAACTGTTGACGGTTCTACTCTCTACGCCGACCTAAATGGATTCAAAAGCCCTTCAATACTTACTGGTGATACGTATCGCCCAGATTTGTTATTATCGTGCTCAAATGGTTCCTTATATGTGGTTGAACTCACCACTGGTTATGAGACAAACCTCAAAAACAACGTAAAACGGAAGAAGGATAAATATAGAGAATTATTGAGACAGCTAGGTAAAAATTTTAACCAAGTTAAATTTATAAACCTCTCCATCAGCTCTTTAGGTATTTTTGCAGAAGAATGTTATACATTTTTAGACATGTTAGATAGTATTGGTCTTGACAAAAACCACCAAATGTACTGCGTTAGGAAAATGATGACTATTGCTATTAGAACTACATATTACATTTTTTGTTGCCGAAATAAGGAATGGGAAAATCCGGATTTACTAACAATTTGACTTATCTCATTGTATATATATATATTGCACGCACTTTGTTCTGTTATTTTAGTTTAGTATAATTGTGATTCAAATAGCCAACCGTAAGTTACCTTTATGAGAGAGATTTACGATTGTATATGTATGTAAAGAAAAACATTTAATAAAGTTTCCATTATTATTATTATTATTATAAGCCACCTGCTACACGTCAGGAAGAAACGGCTGTGTTTTATAAACGAAAATACGACTTTATACTATATTCTTGTTGTTGAAATTCCTGCACAAAATCCAGCTTGCTGTGTAAACGAGACAAATTCGAACAGACGAACTCAGTAAGGCAATAGTTTAAACGATTTTGTGAAACTCTATGTCAGCGATAGCAAGTCAATATGGCTAATCGAAGGCAATATAAACACAGGCGTAAATGGACAGATCAAATGAACGAGGATCTTTTGAGTTGCAAACGCGAGGCTGTGGCAATGACACAAATGGAACAACCACCGTTGGATGGAAATAGCATGAAAAAAGACTATATTAAACTCGTGAAGGAGCTATGGGATGCGAAAGGATATAATGATTTGGGCTTCTCAAGCCAGAATTTGCGTGATCAAGCTGCAAGGCTGGAGAAATCTTTGGAGCTGGGGGACTCGAGAAACGTATCAAGAGATTCTGTTGCTATAAACCAAAACAATTTACTGGAGTTGAATAAGGACAATTTAATACGGGATTCGCAAACGGGAGAGGGCTCAAACGGTTTCGATATGTCGGCGAAAGATGCCGCCTTGATTGATGAATTGCAGTATACCAATCAAACGAATGAATTGCAAACAACAACCCACCACGATTTGCATAATAGTCGACATGAAATTCCTGGAGCACTCGACCAGAACGAAGATAATGCACTCATCTCGGGCTGTCTTCCGGAGTATAATAATGTAAATAAACCACCTATGATTAATTGCATGGGGGAAGCGAGGCGATGGACGAACAATAGTTATATCGACTTCAGACATTACAGATGCATATGATGAAATTACAACTTGGAAAAAGAATGTTTTTCTAGTGCCATACGGGAAAATAGGAAGGGATTTTATCGATCAGATAACGATGCATATAAACGACTGGAATAGCGGTTCGGAAAATCAACATGTTTCCCTAAAACCTGTTTCTGTACTTCTCGCCGTTGGGCTTCAAACGCCAAACCCGAAGTCCAAGGCAAAGGACCATCAAGATGCCTTGTCAAAGCGACTTGCACTTTGGAAGGACGGTGAGATCAGTAAGCTAATACGTGACCGGGGACGAATCATACAAAGTCGTATTGGAAAATTTAAAGGATCAAACCACCCTGATAAAGCTAAAGTCTTTGCTAAGCTTGTGCTAGAAGGTCAAATCAACTCCGCCCTTCGCTTCCTGAGTGAAAACTCAAATGGCGGCGTGTTAACGTTAACTGACGATGTAATGACGCAATTAAAACAGAAGCATCCTGAGCCACAACCAGCAAAACTAGGATCGGTATTATTTGGCCCGCTCAATGACGAGATACCCGAATCTGTTTACTCACAGATCAATGGTGAGATCGTTAGGCAAGCCGCTTTCAGAACAAAGGGATCCGGAGGCCCGTCTGGTGTCGATGCTAACGGCTTTAGAAGAATGTTGGCATGTAAGTCCTTTAAGCAATCATCTACAAGACTGTGCGAAGCTATAGCCAGAATGGCCAAGACTTTGTGCACACAATATATCGATCCTACCACTATCGAAGCATTGATTTTAGTCGTTTAATTCCCCTAGACAAAGGCGAAGGTGCGGTAAGACATATCGGAGTAGGAGAGGTAATAAGGATAAGTGCAAAATGTGTTATGAGCTTTGCAAAGAAGGACGTTGTGGAAGCAAGTAGATCGTTACAATTATGCGCTGGGCAAAAGTCTGGAAGTGAGGCTGCAATACATGCAATGAACACCCTGTTTGAAGCTGATGACATTGATGCTGTTTTACTTATCGATGCTTATAATGCATTCAATGCACTCAACAGAACTGTGGCTCTGCATAACATCCGTGTGTTATGTCCGATAATCGCTGCCTACGCTATAAACACCTACAGACAGCCAGCTCGGCTGTTTATTGTTGGCGGCAAAGAGACTGCGTCGGCAGAAGGAACCACGCAAGGAGATCCTTTGGCAATGGCCTTTTATGAGATAAGTACCCTGCCTTTGATCGCGAGTCTACAGGCCGCATCTACCGTGAAGCAGTGCTGGTTCGCAGACAATGCGAGTGGAGCTGGTCGTGTGACACAAATCAAAGATTGGTGGGATGCATTGAATACTCTTGGTCCAAACTTGGGATATTTTCCGAAAGATGAGAAATGCTGGATTATTTTTAAGCCCGAAAAGGAAGAAAGTGTGAAAGAAGTCTTCCATGGAACGGATATCAATGTAACAGTGCATGGGCAGAAACATCTGGGAGCAGCGCTAGGTTCACGAGAGTATCTGGAGGAATATGTTAATGAGAAGGTCTCTAATTGGGTCAACGAAGTGACAGCATTAGCCGAATTTGCACTGTCCCAACCACAAGCGTCCTATGCCGCATACACATTTGGTTTGAAACATCGTTGGACCCACTTCCTAAGAACCCTGCCAGACATCCAGGACCTACTAGAGCCACTCGAAAAGGCAATATCGCAGATTCTCATCCCCGCTATCACAGATCACCAGTGCAATCCACTCGATCGGGACATTCTAGCACTTCCAGCACGTCTGGGTGGCCTGGGCTTGGAAAATCCAAGTCATGAGGCAGAACGTCAGTATGTGTCGTCAAAAAGAGTGACAGCACCCCTTGTCGATCAGATTGTAGCGCAGTTACATCAGCTACCCGACGAGTCGCATATAAAATCAGCGCAACAAGCCGTTAGAAAAGAAAGAGTGCAAGAGTGGGAGGAGAGGGCACAACGTATTATGTGGCTCACAGCACTTCCTCTAAAAGAACAGGGATTCAACTTGAATAAGAGAGAATTTCGGGACGCCGTAAAGCTGCGCTATGATTGGCCAATCGACGACATCCCCTCCATATGTGTATTTGGGGATACCTTCACGGTTGACCATACCATGATCTGCAAACGTGGAGGCTTTGTAATTATGCGCCACAATGAGTTAAGAGATCTGGAATCGGAACTCCTCAACATTGTCTGTAGTGAAGTCCAAGTTGAGCCTGTCCTACAAGACATCTCGGGAGAGCAACTAAATGGAGGCTCCAACAGAGCACCTGATGCTAGACTCGACATTCGTGCGCGTGGGTTCTGGGAAAGTTAACGATCAGCCTTTTTTGATGTAAGGGTTTGTCATCCCAATGCTGATTCGTACAAGGACCTGGAGCTACGCCAAGTCTACAAGATACGCGAAAACGAGAAGAAGCGCCTATATGCAAGGAGAGTCCTCGAAATAGAGCAAGGAACATTTACGCCACTCGTATTCACCACCACAGGCGGTATGGGCAAAGAATGTGTGAGATACCATAGTCGATTGGCAGAGTTGGTAGCCATAAAGAAAGGAGAAGATTATGCGACAACTATGAGTTGGATAAGAACCAGAACCTCATTCGCTTTATTGAGATCGGCACTTACCTGCTTGAGGGGTTCAAGGGCAAGGAAAGTCATGTATGATATTAGGAACATTGATTTTAACATTGAGAACGCCGAGAGTGCTATCTCTCAAACAATTTAGATTGTACCATATACAAAGTTTAATTGTTTAGTTATTTAGCGGAATATGTTAGTTTAGTTATTTAGCTACTTAGCGGTAAATATTTTAATTATGTAGCGGTATATGTTCCAGAGTTTGTTTTTAAAATTTACCTGTACATATCAACAAACATTTAGTAATATAGTCATTGATAACAAAAGCATTGTTGTATATAATGAAGTGATGAATAAAGTTGTAAGTATTATTATTATTATTATTATTATTATTAATATCCTGAATGAAATTGATGATCTACCATTACATCCGAAAAAACAAAATTCTCTTATACAGTCGTTATGTGCTTTCCAAAATCTCTTGGCACTTCACTGTTTCTGACAAAGGCAAAACCTGGGTTAACGATAAACTAGATAGTATCGTGTCCACGTATATCCGAAAATTGCTTGAACTTCCCATTTCTGCAACCCTTAGTAACGTCCTACTTCCCCACAATAAATTTGGATTAAATATCATTCTACCTTCAACCAAATTCCTTCAATGCCAAACTGTTTCTCGGAAAGCCCTAAAGTCGTCGCCAAATGAAGCGATCAATAACCTTTGGAAGGATACTAGCAATCACAAAAATGTACAATATGACAAACACAAAAACACCAAGGACGTATTAAACACCATCAGGAAACAACATGAAGACAAGTTTCAACACCACCTCATTTCACAAGGCTCATTTTTCTCCAATATCATTAAACATTCTACACTCTCATTCAACTCTATATGGTCCTCCGTTCAGAGTAAACTTCCGAAGAATATATTTAACTTCACTATCCGGTATATAAATAACACTCTTCCGACTCGCAAAAACCTTCTGAAATGGGGAATATCACCAACATCCGAATGTTCGTTTTGTTTGAATCCAGAATCACTTCTTCACGTCGTCGCTGGATGCAAGACCTACCTAATGAAGGACGTTTTACGTGGCGTCATGATTCGGTGCTTAACTTCATAGCATCCATACTTAAATCTGTGAACCATTGTAACCTTTATGCTGACCTTCCTGGCTATATCAGTCCATCTGTTATCACCGGAGATGAATTGCGCCCTGATCTTTTGATAACACTTGAAAACAAATGTATTTATATACTTGAACTTACCGTCGGATTTGAATCTAATCTCCTCACTAATGCAACTCGAAAAAGACAAAAATATCAAGATCTAATTAACGAACAGCTCAAAAATTATGAAAAAGTGAAATTTGTAAATTTATCGATTAGCTCATTAGGAGTTTTCAGCCACCCGTCTCTAGATTTCACCGAAATGCTGAAGGATCTAAAGTTTGATGAACAATGTAGAAAGTACTATGTTCGGAAAATTATTAACATATGTATCAGGTCCTCGTATTATATATTCTGTAAGCGTAACAAAGAATGGGATAACCCACAACTAATGTCATACTAATATTGTTATTATGTAGAGTGTTAATTCAAGTAGACACTGGTAAACTACCTGTAAAGAGAGGTTTATCATTGTAGTGTGTATATATATTATTGAAAGTAATAAAGTTTCCATTATTATATCGTCAATTCGGCTTTTTCTTACAGTTTCTAAATCTCATCCATTGGTTTCAGTTTGCTGATGATGCCGCCGTCATAAGTAGTCAAGAATCCGAATATCAACATCTTCTAAACCGGTTCTCCATTTGGTGCCAATGGTCCAACATGATTATTCGGGTTGATAAATGTAGTACCTTTGGCATCAAAAAAGCTCTAACAAAATCAATCCAATACCTGCCTAATTAAACTACTTATTAACAAGCAACTAATTCCAAAGATCAATATCGGTGAGGCTTTTCAATACTTAGGAAGATACTTTAGTTTTAATATGTCAGACGAACACCACAAGTCTGAACTAATCTCACTCGTTGAAGAACTAATGGCAGATATTGATTCCAAACCATTACATCCAAAAAATAAAATCCTCCGATCCTCTACAGTCGATATCTTCTGTCAAAATTATCCTGGCATTTTACAGTTTCTAGCGTATCGAAAACGTGGGTGACCGAAAACATTGATTCCAAAGTCAACAGTTATATCCGTAAATGGCTTGATATACCTATATCTGGAACGCTAAGCACTGTTTTCCTAACCCGCAACAAGTTTGGCCTCAGTATTTGTCCCCCATCTGTCAAATTTATTCAATGTCAAACTGTTCTCCGTAAATCCCTAAAAACATCCCCAAACGAAGCAATTAACGATCTTTGGAAAGCAACTAGCAACAGCAAAAATATTCAGTATGACGTTTATAACTCCACTAAGCAAGCAACCTCGTTCCCAGGCTCTTTGCTCTTGTGAAGCAAAGACCCTGGTCGGGGCTGGTCACGTGACCCCGCAGATTCTGCGTGGTAAATTGAATTGATCTCAGGGAGGGGTGGTAGAGGAGTCTGTTTGTTGCGTTTGGAAAATTGTGATTTTATGTGTTATAGTTTCGGGTGATAAAAACCTCATTTGCAACAAGAAATCGTGAAAGGAACAGTTTTAAATTCGTATTCATCATGACACAACTTCCTGCTATACTGAATGTCATCAATTATAAGTGTTGCGGTACATTTCAAGCAAGAAGCTGGATCATATTTCACTTCCAACGACTCCACACGCGCCTGGCTTGCGAATTTGAGCACGCATCGCCGTAGAAACATATATGTCTTCCCAATTCTATACCGACTGATTGATCAAACGATATATGGTTGTTTATGGTTGAAGTGTATCCTGTCCGATATTCAACAAAGCCAAAGGATTTATTTTATAATGGAAGATTTCCCAAACATCGCTAACTGTGTGTAAACAATAGTGCTATCTTGACTGTGAAAGCACAGGATTAAAACCCGTTACGGACTGTAAAATTCCTTTCATTTACATTGCTGAAACTCAACGATCAAGAATGATTATGTCGAAGACTCGAAGTATATCTATCTGTCATCAGACGAAAACCAAGACTCCACTGTGCGTTTCCGTGTGTGCGGTCATATAACTTGAATATTTAGGACGATATATGCACCAGACACTGGTATTGTACTTCATAGTAAATTATTTCATATTTTGTGTATTACAGTAATTTACAGCAAGTACATTATAAACCTTATAAAGACCTTTCATTCCCATTGCCCATTCAGTGCTTTATATTTGAAGAATAACCCGACAGCTTCTTTGGACTTGTATAATGCTGCTGTGAGTCATCAATATTTAAATCAACTTTAAATAATCTTTATCGTATACTGTATAAATGACATTTTAGCAGTTTCACCAAACCATACTAGAGGCAAACAACCTATCTATCAATGGAAACTTTAAAAGGCTTATTAAAACTCATTAATTAAGTAATTCTATGAGCTGAACTTCGTGCGCATATATACAGTTTATGAATTATGTATATATATCCCTGATAAAACGTAGGGACACTTTGTACCAGATATAATAAAAAATACTTTGCTAAACTTTTTCGGCTATCATTCCTTTGCATTCAAGGAGCGAGGGTGAATGGCTATATAATTCATATCGGAGATTCTGTGCAATCTGATTTTGGCTTTAACAAACAGGTACTCGTGCAGACAAAAAAGGAAATGCATACAGTTGTCAATTGTCGTATAATTCTTTACTGTCGATCCCAAACAATTTTGTACGCTAACATTCCTTCCTACCTGGTGTTGAATATAAACGATGATAACCTTTTAAAAAAAAATCTAGAGCACTATGTCTATAAACCGTTTTATAATCAATAGAATGGACATTCAATGTCTATTTGGCTAGTGTCCAAATGTGTAACGTTTGCTGTAAGACCAGCCCTTACGAAAATTTCCTATAGGAATTCCTATAGGAAAAATTCCTATAAGAATTTGGGACAAAATTCCTATAGGAATTTTTCCTATAGGAATTCCTATAGGAAAAATTCCTATAGGAAAAATTCCTATAGGAATTTTGTCCCAAATTCTTATAGGAATTTTTCCTATAGGAATTCCTATAGGAATTTTGTCCCAAATTCTTATAGGAATTTTTCCTATAGGAATTCCTATAGGAAAAATTCCTATAGGAATTTTTTCTACAGGAATTCCTATAAGAATTTAATAGGAAAAATTCCTATAAGAATTCTCAAGTCTAGTCCCAAATTATTATAGGAATCTCCTATAAGAAAATAATTTATTCTAATTTCCTATAAGATTTTTGGTATTCCTGCAGAAATTCTAGAATCTAGTTGAAATAATAGTAAATGACAGACAATGTTGTTCATCACTCTTAATTTTTTAATGCAAAAAATAGATATAAATATTAATAAATACTAATTAATATTGCAAATATAAAAATTAATATGAGAAATTGGTTATACTAAACATTACAAATCAATTATAGTTTTCACCTATTGTGCCAAATTAATCGTTCTACCTCAATGCAATGCCATATGATGCGTCCTACTTTATTATTTTACTCTGTCTAACTATTTTACTTTGTCTAATGCCAGACTATTTTACTCTGTCTAACTCCAGACAATTGTACTTGAATGTCAAGCAGAAATGCTGGCTCCGAATGGGTTAACTAGCCTATATTCCTATATATGTGTCTAGTTAACCCATTGAATCACATTGCGCCCTGATGCGCCCTACTTTATTATTTTACTGTAGTTTACTCTGTCTAACGCCAGACGATTTTACTCGTCAGAGCGCTGGCACTTAATCGGCTAAACCATAGGTAATAACCATAATTGACATTTAAAGTTAAGTTTAAAACTGGCCTCAAAACATAGTCCTCAAATAAGTTCTTGTTCTTGTTTGCTTTTCTGTACTTTGCAACACTTTCCCATGTTGTTTATATTTGTCCTCATATGTTGACGAACCTCTGAAGCCTTATATCCATACTTTGTTGATAGCTGTAAAAAGACAAATACATTTATTTTATGTATACCATTCCAATGTGTTTTGTTAACCCATTAAATATGCCCAAATGCACCCAATTTATTATTGGGTGCATTTGGGCATATTAGTGGAGAGTCTAGCACTTTAATAGAATAAACACAGTAAAATAACAAAGTACTAAAAGTAGGGCACATTGCTTCTAAATATGCCACACAGCAGCTTTTGCAGTTAATTATTAACCTTTCAATGACCAACATTCACTTTGATGAGTAAAATCATCTGATAAATATCAAAGTACTGAAAGTGGGGATTGAGTGTTAGGGTGAATTGCATCTAAATGTGCTAACGCCAAATAATGCAAAATAGTCTGGTATTAACAGGGCAAAATATTGAGCTTTGAAATAGAGCGCATTAGTGTGAATTTGTGAATTGGGTCTTGATGAGTTTACACAAAACACAGGGAGACAGCAAGGTAACCTATCAAAGTTGTCCACTCTCTTTCAAGTAAAATGATCTGGTGTTAGACAAGGTAAAATAAAAAAGTACTGAAAGTTGAGCACATTCATCTTAACAAGTTAGCATGAAATGTAAGCTAGCAGAGAGTCTGGTTAATTTGAATACCATCACATAGTTATGTTTAATTAATAGAAAAACATTGGATAATTTTCCTGGCATTACACTAAAGCATGTCTAAAGGCTAACAGATTTTAATACATTGACTGGTGCAAGACCTCTCAAAGTGAAAATTGTTTAATTTAAACAAAACATATGAATAAATACTGCTGCTGATTTGAGCAAGTAGTTAAATTTTCTATAGGCATGCATTAAATATGGCTGACAATTTACAATTAATCTGGCATATACAGTTGGCACTTGGGATATACAAATATATTAATAAACATGGATAAGTCTGATTCAAAGATAAAACTTTTATAGTAGCATCTGTTGAAGTATAAATGCTATAAATATATTTATATCAGCATTCTAATTCGGTTTATATTGTCGCGGCAAATTCAAATTTTATCGAACCACATGCTCGAATTTCACAAATGAAGATTGGAGGTATTTCCTTTATAATTTGCTTTATTATAAATAAAATATAAACTTATTCTTACCTGAACATTATGCAAACATCCCTGATGTATTACTAGTGAAAATCCAGTTGAATCCCATCAAAAATAATTCTATTTTGCACATAAACCACTGACAAACACTGACTTGAAAAAATATCGGAGGTGTGATGATCTATCCCTTGATGCTTTGCGCGCGTGGCAAGAAAACTAGACACCAGTCTGTCAGTCGCGCACATTGCGGTAATTTTCATTTAATCTTAGAAAATAAATAGTCCCAGTATTAAATTCTCTATTAATAAATGTCTATGAGTAGTATAAGATATAGGAATAGTGTAGTTGTATAAGAAATTAAAATTCCTATAAGAATTCTTATAGGATATGATAATGGTGAAAAAATTCGTATAAGAAATAAAAATTCCTGTAGGAAGGAGTTATTTCGTAAATTATATTTATCTGTATAATTTTTTATATAAGTAAAGTTCTTATACCCATGCATGTATCAGGCCATAGTGGTATAGGCTATGAATTTTCCCCACCATTTTCCAATCCTATAAGAATTCCTATAGGAATTTTTATTTCCTATAGGATTTTTTTCACCATTTTCAAATCCTATAGGAATTTTCATTTCCTATAGGAATTCCTATAGCCAGTTTCCAATCCAATAGGAATTCCTACAGGAATATTTTTTCCTATAGGAATTTTTTCACCATTTTCAATTCCTATAGGAATTTTCAATGCCAATAGGAATTCCTACAGGAAATTTCAATTCCTATAGGAATTCCTATAGGAATTTTCAATGCCTACAGGAATTCCTATAGGAAATTTTAATTCCTATAGGAATTCCTATAGGAATTTTCAATGCCTATAGGAATTCCTATAGGAAATTTCAATTCCTATAGGAAATTTCAATTCTTATAGGAATTCCTATAGGAATATTTTTTACCATTTTCAATTCCTATAGGAATTCCTATAGGAATTTTCAATTCATATAGGAATTCCTATAGGAATTTTCAATTCCTATAGGAATTCCTATAGGAATTTTGATTTCCTATAGGAATTCCTATAGGAAATTTTCGTAAGGGAAGAGGAGACCTTGCTGCTTAATGGTTAAATTAATTAATATGACGAGAGTGTTGTACTGTACAATAGGATCTATACCTTGGGATCTCATAAATGTTTCTGAGTAAAAATAGTGCATGAAGAATATCTTCTCTTTCAGATATTTTATAGTTCTGAATTGTCTATAGGAGGAAGATACTGTTTATAAAATTGCTTCTGATTAAAATGATATTTTTGTTTGCTTTGAAGGCATTGGTGCAGCATTTCAGAAGTGCCGACATTGCCAGTGTGCATTCGAACAAATGCAAACTGACTTCCGTGAGTCTGCTTTTAGTCTTCAAACCAAAGAAAGTTATGATGGCCAATGTGATGAGATTGAACAAGCCCCAAATGAGAACATAAGGAAGGATCTTCAGACCACTTATGGAATTAATAAGAGAAGTATACTTTGCCAGCTCCCCACCTTTGATGTGACGAAACAGCTTCCCCAAGACACCATGCACACATTATTGGAAGGAACTGTTCAATATGAAATTCGTCTAGTTCTACTCCATTACGTCCAATCGGGTACAACCACTTTGTCACAAATCAATGGTGCAATTACCAGTCATAGATATGGCTATTCTGAGATTAGTGACAAACCAGATCCTCTCAGAGAAACTGTATTCTTTGGCGATGAGCGATACAAGCTTAAATACAAGGTTGCACAAGCAAGAATGTTTCTGAGATTATTGCCATTCATCATTGGTCCTTTGGTCGATTCAGAAGATCCATACTACCTATTCTTGGTGGAGCTTATCCATATTGTTCAACTGGTTTTTTCCCCAGTTATAAAGATTGGCACTATCCACTACTTGAAGCAGATAATTGATGAGCACCTTTCTAATTTCAAGAAGCTGTTTCCCAATTCAAATATATTGCCGAAACATCACTATTTGGTCCACATCCCATCTACTATCCAGCAACTGGGGCCAATGGTTCGTTCTGCTTGTTTTAGTTTCAAGTCTGCCCACAGTTACTTTAAAGTGGTAGCTAGAAAGCAGAATTTTAAGAACTTGCCACTGTCTCTCGCTAAACGTAACCAGTTTAAAGAATGCTGCAACTTTCGTGATTCTAGTGAAAGCCCAAGCTCTCACCCACTGTCCTCAAGTGAAAAGTTAGAGTTTTAAAGAAAGTGGATGCAGAAAGTTGTCAATTCCTTCAGGAAAAATTTGATGTCTCTAGCTTGCTACCTGGTATTAGTTTAGCTAATGCTTGCAAAGTGAGTTGGGTGGAGCTTTATGGAACCAAGTACAAGAATGCGGATGTACTTGCAGTTGATGCCCATGGAGATCCCATTTTTCCTGTGTTTGGTGTCATATCAATGCATATGGTCAGTGAACAATTACGTTTATTTCGAAGTGGAGTTGCTGCAAGCTGTCTGTTTTGACTACCTTCACTAGGCCTACCAGGTGACAAAGCTTGATGGTGGAGAGAGTTGTGGAAGGGTTTTCTCGTACGAAAGCATAGTGGATTATAATGTTTTCCATATCAAGAAAGACCATTATGGTAACCAGTATGTTCCAGTTAAATATGACATTGATGATCTTATGGAAGACCATGTGGAAGGAAGAAATCCTCTGATGACATAAAAGGTACCTCATTATACAGTAATATCACATTGACACCATTGGGGCTAAACTTTTGCTAGATGGTTGTTTGCTTTGGCATAGAGTATTATATAGTGCTTTTTATGTATTATATATTGAACAATAATTTCATCCTGGAAAACAAATTATTCCTCAATAAAATGAAACTAGTAATAATGAATGATATATATTCACTGCATGCAATTATATAAATACCATATTCTGATAAACCCTGTTTATTTATAACCCTTTAAGTGGCAATGCACCCTAGTTTAGTATTTTACTCTGTCTAACACCAGACGATTTTACTTGTCAAGTTGAGAGTGCTGCCACTCAGTGGGTTAACCAAACAAACTGCCCATGCATCTTCTTAACCCCTTAAGTGGTAATGCACCCAATACTTTAGTCTGTCTAACGCCAGACGATTTTACTCTTCAAGTGGAGAGTGCTGACACTCAGTGGGTTAACCAAACAAACTGCCTGCACCCAACACTTTAGTATTTTACACTGTCTAACACCAGAGTATTTTACTCTGTCTAACGCCAGACGATTTTACTCGTCAAGTGGAGAGTGCTGCCACTCAGTGGGTTAACCAAACAAACTGTGTTACGTGAATTCTTCTTAAATTGGTTACGTATGGGAATTGGGATATAGGAATGTTGTGATTCTTTGTTCAATTTGTTAGGTGTATGTGTCATGAAGCACTGACAATGAGATTTATTAGTGATAAACTTATTTAAATTGTAAACCCAGCTCAAGGTCATGCATTGTTTTCTATGCTAGTATAACTGTAAGGCATAATTATGTGATATCGCACTGCATTTTTTATCGGATTCGTATCTGCTTATTTTTGCTGGAAATTCATTATTTCCAGTATATCGTTTGTGATCATGAAAAAGTATGTTCATACACCGAATAATTAACGCACGCTGTATATAATAACTTAAGATCGGATCGGATTACAAATTTTAGCATTGGATCGGATTTTATAAACATTTTTTTGGATCAGATTGCTTTTTTCATCTTCAGATTGGATTCGGATTGAGAATTTAGACAAACCATCGGATTCAAACAAGTCAATCCAATCCGACGCTCACCTCTACTTTATATAGTCTTTTACTTGTCAAGTGCAGGAGAGTGCTGCCAATCAATGGGTTAAACAACTTTGAGTAGGGCATTTATAAGAGAGAGGAGGATTTAATACAAATCTCAGTAAGTTGAGGGGGTGGGTGTTAATTGGAATGAGGCGTTTATAAGAAAAATATGGAAAAAGTAATTTTAGGAAATAAATTGCTTGTTTTAAGAACTCTCATTTTTGGTAAGAATGACAATTCTTATACTCTTAATATCTTGATGTGCACCCCTTATAGTTTCTACTTCACACCATTTAGGTGTATTTTAACATCTTTGACTTTGTGCAATATACACCAGGTTAAGTGTAGATTTACAATTTTGTTTCCTCAAGTTTCTATAGATGTACACGACATGACACTTGCTAGCAAAATGGTGTTCTGAAAAACACGAACTTTTGCATTTTATTGCGGGTTTTTTGGATCAAAATTTATGGATTAAACAATCAAGAGCATCATTTGTTTAAAGTTGTTGAAAGCACTTAAAGTTGCAGAAAAGGTGTTGAAAGGAAATGAGGTATTACCAAATTACGAATCATCACACAAGCAACACTTAATTGCTATCGGAAGATGGCGAACATGGGACAACATTTTTACTGAAGTTATACATATGTCCTTACTTAATCTATGCCTCTGTGAAGACATAGCTACAATGTTGTCATTGGTTAGTTTTTCACTAACTATTGGCTGATTTTCCTGAGATCTTATTGAGTGTCAATAAAATTAGGTTATCATAGCTCTGTCAATGATACACACACAGGATGAAATCCATACATTTTTTTTACCTTTACAGATTGGGTAAATCTGTTAAAAGTATGTTTAAACGTATAAAACTGTGTTTAAATGGATTAGAGGTATATATATTTGCAATTTTTCAACATTTAATACTTGTTTATAAATACATCTTTAATCATGATATGCCTTTAGTTGCCTTTACAAAAACAATTAAAGCTTGATAAAGCCACATCATACGTTACTCAAATTTATATATGTGATCTTTAAAGTTAATTTATAAAGAAATCCATACCTTTTTTGACCTTTACACATTAGGTTAAATCTGTTAAAAGTATGTTTAAATGTATAAAATTGTGTTTAAAGGTATTAAAGGTATATTAGTTAACATGCACCGAATTAAAGGTATTAAAGGTATATTAGTTAACATGCACCGAAGCACGTAAATGAACGTAAAGCCTTATTACTGAATGAAACAATCATCAAAACTACAGTTCCCTATTGGCTGACAACATTCAATCCGTTTTCAACTGTAGAATACACAGCAAAATTTGCAATTCTTGTTTTGAGAAGAAAAATACTTGTTTTCAGCATAAAAATGCTCAAACTTAGCAATTTTTTGCTGGTCAGAATAGCAAGTAAAAATTTCTTGCTAAGAATATATCGAGCAAATATATCTAATTAAGAATTCTTATCACATGGCTAGAAATGCAGGACATCATGGCGGAATGAGACACAAGAGCATGCACATTTCGTAGCATAAATATAAAAATTAAAGATGGTATTTTAACATAGATTTGATTGAGAAATACACTTGTTAACATATTTGATTTACTTCTAGCACAAAAGTTAAACCATTGTACATTGAAACAAGTATTAAATAACCCAAGCTGTCCGTGTCGTAAATCGTGTTGTTATACGAACGGCAAAAATTAGTTCCCAAAAGAATTATTTTCATACCTTGTTTGCCAGGGCAAGAGAGACTGTATATGTTGCAAGATTTGAGAAAACCTCAATTATGAACCAGCATTTTGGCTGCTTGTGGGACGTTTTCGGGCCATTGCACATCTAAACCATATCTAGGGAGCTTTTACTTTATCATTGTATACTTCTTTTTACTGTTGAATATCAATAAAGAAGTTCCATAGGAGCAGAAATTAGATGTTTTTTACGAAGATAAACTTTGTTCCATCTTTGCAACATACGAAACACGACAAGCTCGTACTTCTTTACCGAAATTTCGGTTAATGAACCGAAATTTCGGTAAAGATGTACGAGCTTGTCGTTTCTTGCACCGCCATTTTCTTATGATTTTTGGTTTCTATGGTTACCAGGATCATTTCCGCTGATGTATTGAGACAGCAGACACATAAATAAACACACAAAACACAGCTCCGAATAGATATAGAGCGCGGGAAATTCGACTCACTCTTGACTTAATGTAGCTGTATTTTGCTCTCATCTTGGGAAAAGTCAATTATTCAGTTAATACTGGTAAATATACGTGTTATTTTGTTGTACTGTACTTGTATATTCGCATTTTGTTGTCAATTTACATAAATTACAATGTCTGATGAGCTACCAGCCAAACTCGAATCATTATTGATATGGAAATTGGGTATTGAAACTCCATCATTAAAATATGCTGCCAAAGCCATGAGCAAACCACCCGTCCTTTTTTCCGTAAGAATTTCTTATCCTCTCCGATAAACACATCTATAGCAAGTCTTGCCAGTAGAGTTTCTGGAGAGTATCGCATGACAAAGGGAAGAAAACGAAGTGAATTGGATTAAAAAATTAAGCTACTTCACATTTTTGAAGGAGAAACAGTTTCTATTAAAGATATATGTAAGGAAAACTGCCAAGTTAGAGATGAACTGGAAAAGTGTAAATACCTGTGTTGGTCTACAAACAGATATTTGTGAGCTTTACCAGGAAATGCAAACAGCAGTTGAAGAAAAACATGAAGAAATTTCAACTCTCAATTCGGTTAATGAGGACCTCAAAACTTATATTGATGAACTGGAGCGATCCCAAAATTTATTAAATATAGGCAAAGATATCTCAGATGTGAAAAAAAATCGAGAACATTAAAAACATTCATTTCCTGGGCTGAGATTGCCTTGTGGTTTGCCCTTATTTACACCCCCCATTTTACCAATGTCCCATACCCCCTTTTTTGAAATGAGGCTGAGATTGCCTTGTGGTTTGCCCGGTCGTTTGGACTGGAAGTAAAGAGCATGAAGGTTAGTAGTGAAATGAAGACTGGCTTACAGCATACTCTACATATTAACAACGATTCCGACGATATGGCGACTGGCATTTCTCATGATTTTGATGCCCTGTCTGATAATGACCAAGGTAGAGATGGTATTATAAAGTCCAAGGTAGAGATGGTATTATTTTTACTAGATAAATTTTGTATTGGAGACAATTTTTATCACGAAATGACTATGTTGTTTTATGACCTGCCAAGATCATATTTGGTGAAGCAAAAGAGAACTCAGTTAAATGAGATGTGCCATATTACATCTACACCTGGTGATGAAGAAGGTGCACAGGTGTCCTTCAAGGAGCTACTAAAAGAGAGGACCAAAGACTATGTTACAACCCACCCAACTGAAATTTTTTTACACCACCCCCCATCAACAATTTTGGGAAAAGAAATATTAATTAGTGACTGAAATGTTTGTGGCCACGACCTTTCGTTTGGGCAAAACAATCTCACCTCCCCCAGCCGTAGTACAGAAGTTTCGCCCCTGGTGCCAAATTAGATTTATGTGTTTGAATTAGATTTTATTCTGATTTAATAGATGCACAGCCAAAATTTTGAATTCTCTTTAATTTATAATCTGCACATTCATATATATCGAAAAGTGGTCTCATGACTCCCATCCACCCTTATTTACACCCCCATTTTACCAATGTCCCATACCCCCTTTTTTGAAATGAGGCTGAGATTGCCTTGTGGTTTGCCTGGTCGTTTGGACTGGAAGTAAAGAGCATGAAGGTTAGTGGTGAAATGAAGACTGGCTTACAGCATACTCTACATATTAACAATGATTCCGACGATATGGTGACTGGCATTTCTCATGATTTTGATGCCCTGTCTGATAATGACCAAGGTAGAGATGGTATTATAAAGTCCAAGTTAGAGATGGTATTATTTTTACTAGATAAATTTTGTATTGGAGACAATTTTTATCACGAAATGACTATGTTGTTTGATGACCTGCCAAGATCATATTTGGTGAAGCAAAAGAGAACTCAGTTGAATGAGATGTGCCATATTGCATCTGCACCTGGTGACGAAGAAGGTGCACAGGTATCCTTCAAGGAGACCTCGATAGATCTCACTGCCTTGGGAGGAAAGTGCCTAATGTTCAATCACGTCCAAGGCCACGTCCAATCATCGTAAAGTTTCTGTCACACAATATTCGATCTCAAGTATACCGCAACAAACAAAAATGAAAGGGTTTGGGTCTTGGTATATCCGAAAGCTTGACGAAGAAACGCGCAGAGCTTTACTCCACTGTTTCCAGACATCCAAATGTTAGTTCAGTTTGGACCAATGACGGTAGGATTATTGCCCTTCTCTCTGATAAAAGAAAAGTTGTATTAGAAAGCAATAGTGAAC